>NDGM010992884.1:0-13256 GCA_002564305.1 Octomys mimax | reverse complement strand
GTAGTGATCCTCCTCATTTCTGCCTCCCAAGTGCTGGGATTACAGGCGCGCGCCACCGCGCCCGAACTGAAACTGTGTTTTTAACTGACCATTGCTTTCAGGTTGTGAGGGCTTTCACCTAAATGAATTTGTGGTGACTGACTTGAGTGGAGCGACAACTTGAAACAATAGCTGCCCCTATGGGTGGACATTTAGGGCCAGCCTGAAGGGTTGTGACCTTCTCACTGGGCATCTGAGGAACCAGCTGCCCAGGTGACTCTTGAATGCATTTCTTTTTTGTTGTTGTTTTGGTTTTTTTTGTTTTTGGTATTGGGAATCGAACTCAGGACCTTGTGCTGATGAGGAGGGTACTTGTGCCACTGAGTCCTGAATGCTTGTTTACCCCTGAGCTGTGAGCACCCTATTCAGACCTGGGTACCTGGCTGGAGTGGGGCAGTGTCCTTGATGCTTTTCTTCTTGTCTCAGCTTCCCACCACCCTTCTGTGTCACGGTGCAGATGGTAGCCAAAGCCAGCGCTTTTCCTGACCTCCCGCTAGGCCCTTGCGTGGAGCTGGTGCAGCCCTACACAAGCAGAGGTGGGTGGAGAGCCAGCACAGGCAGATCAGGCCTGCTGGTCATCGTGATGGGGCCTGAGAGGAGTGGAGAGTGAGAACCACTGTGAGGAGGACAAGCTGACTAGCCTTGAGCTCTCCTTGAACTTCCAAGTCTGGGTCGCCTAGCGCAGATGGCAGGGGACAACAGAAGAAAGCGTCTGCTGAGCCCTTGGTAAATGCTGGTTTGAGGACTAATTGTTTGGAAATCAGTGTCAGTTCTCTTCCTCCTTCTCTTCCTGCTGTTCCCCTTCTTACGTCCCTCCTTCTCTTTTATTTCTCCCATGCTTCTATTTATCTGTCATCTGACTTAGCCTTCAAAACCACCCAGTTGAGCCCATTGTAAATGATACCATTTTCCACGTAGGTAAGTGAAGCTCAGGAGGACATCAGCTTTCTGAAATTATATGTCTCCTAAGTGGCTTGCTGACTCGAGATGCTGAGCCCATAGCTGTGACACTCACTGCCTTTCAATTCAAAAGAGATGAAGTAGATTTTCTCCTTCTAGTCACCCTTATGTGGTTTTCCTTTTCTCTTGCATCCAATCCTGCCTTGCTAAACAACACCACTTGCTACCTGTGCAAACTCGCACAGAGGCGCAAGCGGGGAGAGCAATGATGCTGTTGTTAGAGCTCTTTGCTCCCAGGAGCTGATGCCCAGATCTCCTCTGACACTGTGGTGGACAGATGGGCCAAGGCTCTCCACTGTATGGTGACAAGGCTGGCTGAGGCAGATGGTGTCCTCTGGATTAAGGGGAGGTGATTAGGAGGGGCTGGGAGGGCCTCAGTCCTCCACTCCTGTGTTGGCGCCACATCAGAATAGAGTGGCATTGGCCTTGGCCTTCTCAGGAAGGTTGTCAGAGGTGCGAGCTGGCTGCTTTCCTATTAGAGCAGCGCCAGCCTATCTCTTGGGACGCCTGCTGATAATCAGTAAATGAAATTCACCTTTCCCCCAACTCCTGAAAACCCAAAGATGAGGGGTTGAGTTCTAGGGCAAACCGCGAGGGCTGTCTTATTCGAACATAGAATTCTGAGCTTGCCAGATGGGGGAAATTATTTTATTTGGAAGAACAAATTTAAGTTTGGCAGTTACCTGAAAGAAAATTAAGTTACTGATTGTACATCCATTCTTGGTCCTTTGGAAGAAGATAGATTGTAATCTTTAATTAATCTATCACTCACATCCAAGAAAAAAAAAAAGTTTGAGCAGTGTTGGGGGGTGCATATCAACTTATTTGAGTGGCTGGGGTTGTACCTGGAGGCCCAGATGGCAATACCTAGGCATTGCTGCCAGCATTGTCCACCTGCACGTTTGTTTAGTATTTTAATTTCCTCATGGATCCTGGTCCACAGTGTGGCGTGTGTGCGTGGGGAAGCCCGCTGTGTGCACTTTGGCCACAGGCATTCTGTTGTAATGAAGATGGAATGACTGCAAAGCTGACCTTTCCATGCCTTTGTCTGCGGCCGCCCTACTCTTTAACTGAACACCTTTCAGATGCACATGTTCTGAACTCTTGAACCGTTCATTCTGCTCACCGCGTTCACTGCGCAGGCTGCAGTTTATCATCATGTGCCTCCAAAGACTCTGCGCTTCCCACGTTTGACATCGAGATAGAATTTTTCATAACCTTTTACTAGTCATAAATTTGATTGTTAAGGGACTGGGTTAATCTTATTTCTAATACTAGCATCTGATTTTAAAACCCTGATTTAGGAGCATTTTCTTTCTGCTACTTCTGAAAACACGTGGCGGGGGGTATAATAAAATATGTCACCCGATATTGGAGAATTGTTTATTTCTGTTCATTTTGTCCTGAATAGTACCTATGAGATGCATTTGAAAACTTACCTTGTTTATATGTTTCTTCTGTTGCAATTTCTTCTGTAACCTGCAGCCGTGGCTTTGGACGGCAAGCAGGGCTGTGCATGCTCTCTGCAAGTGGTGAGGCGAGTGAGGAAATGAGCTTCAGGAAAGACCCCATCTGAAGACCTTAGAAGCATCTCAGGTCGGGAGATGCAGCTTTGTGTTGCACAACATTTAAAAGACTTACACCTCCGAGAGTGCACATCTGTCTTTCCCATACCTCTTTTGTTGAAACTGCTTCACTTCTCCTCTAGAATTCTCAGTATATGGTGCCTAGTAGGTGCTGGAAACATCTGTGCTGAGTTCAGCTAAGACGTTCAGGTTGGGAAGTAGATGCAAAGATCATGCTCCTCCCAGGAAGACCTATTCCACTCACAAAGGATTTTTGTGAAGATTGCGTGAAATAACTCCCACAGACACTCAACATTCTGCTTTTTTGCTGGGTGCGCTTGTTGTGGTTCTCAGAAGAAAACTCTAGGCATTCCTTAGGAAGAGGGGTTGGAGTGGATGCTTACAGACTACCTTTCTCTTCCAGTAAGAGATTCTACATGAACTGGAAGTAGACACGAGGGAAGTACAAACTGCTTAGTTAATTCTTGTTGAAATAAAGACTTCAGGTCTGGACATGTTATACTTTATGGTGCACAAAAATGCACTTTAAAGAATTTTTACACTCTCTCACATGTGTGTGTGTGTGTGTGTGTGTGCGCGCACGTGCATGCTCATGCGTGTGTGTATGCAGGTACAAATGTCACTTGCAGTGGCTGAGAGGGGAATGAAGATTCTGCACCTTGACAAAGAATGTTTTCTCTCTAAAGAGAGACAACTGCTAATTGCTAATGCTAATGTCAGAACATGGTGCAGGAGATAATACCAGCAGTGACCCCCAGAATACTTATATTTGATGCCAGAATGTGTTTGTTTTCTTTATCTCACTATTAATGCACCGCTATTGAGCAAGTTATTTTCTCTTCATAGATAGGATCAGATCCAATATAAACGTATAGCATCATACTAACACTTAATTGCGAGCATTTCCTATTTCCCTTTCTAGCTCTTCCTTTCTGCAGCGCGTGCACACACACACACACACACACACACACACAGAGCTGCAAGTTTCAAACTAATCTTTACAAAGCAACATCCCTTCTTTCCGTGCAGTCGACACTCTTTCTGTGCCCTCTGAGCTATGTTCAGTGCCGGAGTGAGTGACACAGTCATGCATTTAGACACGAGTCAGAAGAAGTGAGATAGCAAGGGTAGAGACCGCAGCAGGAGCCGTAGTAAAAAATGGACTCAGGAGCCCTGGTGCTCTCCACATTGCGGCTGGGCAGCGAGTCTTCTTTAGTCACTTATTTGCTATCTTGGTTCTGAGCCGTGGGTCTGCTGATGTTGTCTGGGCCTGGGTTTCTGCCCTGCATGTCCTGTGTGCTATTCTAATATGTTTGTTGATTGTGTATCTATTTCCTCCTACTTGTGAACTTGATTAGTGTTTATGACAACCACTCATTTGGGGGAAAATGAGGAAAATATTAACTTTATTTTTGACATACAAAAAGGTTGTAGTTTTGTTAGTTCATTAAAGCAGGTGTTTGCTGTGGGTCTTTGGTCATGAGAAGTCCCTGTGAGTATGCTGGCACACAGCAGCTGCATTCAGTTTCTGGTTATTAGTCCCTTTTTGAGCTGGAGTTCCTGTGGGCTTCTATAAACTTATACTTATCTCAGCCATTGAAGATTTTAGGAGACTTATGTCCTGCTCCATTATAATGGTCATTGTAAACTGAGTGGAGGAAGGAGATACAAGTAATTTAAACTTATGGAAGTCTTTTGAGACTATTCAGAGAACTTAATATGTACTAAGAACTGATGTGTGTTTTAAATATGAAAGGTCATTTAGAAAATTGTGCATATAGTATAAGAATATTTTTGTTACAATAATATACACCTGGGTCACAGAGACAGCTCAGCAGTCTAAGCACCTGCCTAGGCAAGCACGAGGACATGGTTTCCATCCCCAGTACCATATGCCATGCTGGTCCTGCCCTGGGTGCACCAAGCTGTCCACTGAGACCTGGTTTGGTGGCACACGCCTATAATCCCAGCGCTGGGGAGGCTGAAACAGGAGGATCGCTACAAGTCTGAGATGCGTGGTGAGACCCTGTACCAAATACGTAAAATAAAATAATATATACCTATGTACACTGGGGGAAGATTCTGAAAGAAACAAAAGAGAATGAGATTGATGATCTCTGGACAGAGCAGGTATAAGTTAGGTCTTCAAGGTTAAGTTAATGGCCTTGTTCACCCAGGCCTGAGTTGAAGTTCTGCTTCTGTCGGGATTGCTTGTGTGGTGTGACATTGAGTAAGGAACCTAGCCTTGGAGCATTTCTTATCTGCAAGGTGGCCCCTGTGGTGGCTCCCCCACCCCCAGGGCTGTAAGGTGGTCGCTTAGGCACAGGGCTGGCAACTCAAAAGATGCCCCAGCCAGCACCACTTCTGTGCTCTCTGCCTTGTCCTTGTCCCCTTTCCTTTCCCTTTGTCCTCCTTCACGCCTCCCGTTGTGAGCATGTGCTCCTGTTGCAATCGGAAAAATAAAATGTTGTTAATTTGTTAAGAATCAGCTAAGAACTGGCGAGTCTGTTCATGAATTGCTGTCAAGTCAGTGAGCAGATGATTGTCTAAATGGAGGGTACAGATATTGTGAATGAGGCCGACTCAGTTATATCTGTTGGGTTTTGAAAGTCTGAATGATTTTTCTAAAATCTGTCATGTCACTTCCTGTCAACAGCCTATTGGCTAGACTCATCACATGATCCCATAGCCTATAGGCATGTACAGTCTTTCTGAGGATTTGGCAGGAAAGCAATACTCCCGAGAGAAATCTTTCAAATTCCTATTGACACCAAACATTTCAGCATGTGGAATGGTAAGCTAATAGAGATTGTGAGCAGGTACAGGTACGTTTGGGCCCTCCCTCAGTAATGCTGGACTGATGAACCTGCAGAGCAACCTCCATGCGCTGTTCTCCTGTCTGGGTATTTGGTATGCACCACATTCTGACTCTGGGGATGGATCCAATATTCTTCAAGCTAGAAATGTAAAATGCCACACTGAGTCTAAAAAGGGAGGCAAGAAAGAGGGGCTTTTGGAAAAAGACAGGAATAAGTGGTGTAGGATCTACAGTTTGCCCTTGAATTTGGTCCTCAGTCTTCTTTTAGTTAAAATCGTGAGTGAACTTCCTTGCTTTTTATTGTCGGGGTATTGAACTGTGTAGCAAACCCGATCTGCAAAGACAAACACTTTGCCTGGAATTGAATTTCAGCTTGTGACTACTTCACAGGTCCACACATGCGGCCTGGGTCAGCCACTGAGCAGAACTGTGCTCAGCTGTGATTGTACAAGACACAGAGATGCATTTCAAACAGACAGTTCCTGTATCAGTTCTCTAAAGTGGCGTAACCTTGAATCATAATTCAGTGAAGGCATTTCTGCAAGAGGCGAAGATAATAAGCTCCAAGTGCTTTCATATTCTTTCTTTCTTAATGCAGGGAAAATCGAGATGTGGCTCTCAGTTACAAGCCAGACAAGGAGTTGGGGAACCATCACTGCCTAATTCTTTAGAGCATTAGCCCAGTCATTTTCTACAGCCAGAACCAACAGCAAAGTGATAAGAGGAAGGCAAAAACAAAGTAACAAACATTTTTTTTTTTGCTTTTTGGTGAGAGAGAGAGACAGAGAGAGATACAGAGAGACAGAGAGAGAGAGAGACAGAGAGAGAGAGAGACAGAGAGAGGATGTGTGTAGAATGAGACTGTGTTATAAGGGTGACAGAAGCACAACACTATTTTTTTTGTTGCTCACGCTCCACATCCAGTGTGGGCTGGCAGAGTCCCTACATGTACAGTAACTCTAGGACATAGGCTAATGATGGAGTGTCAGTGGTCTCATAGGTGCACTGTCTGGCATCTGTGTCCTTTGTTCACCACAAGAGAAGTTGCATAGCAATGAAGTGCTCCGATCACTTGTCACTTTCTCCCGCCAGCCTATTGGCTAAACTAGCTACATGGCCGTGCCGAGAGTGGGCTGTTTCATCACCCCCTGGGCTTAGCAGAAGATACCAGGTGTCTGTGTACAGTGCACATCTTTGTTAAAATATTGCTCCTTTTGCCTATAAAGAAAAAGACTGAGAGACATTACTGTTACTTGATATGTGCAAACTTGGCTACTTGGTTATCGCATTGTCCACCCAGATCCTCAAACAGAGTTCTGGAACCCGGGATGGAAACTTACCAGTGTAGTAGTCGTAAGCCATGCTTGGTCCTAAGCCAGGCCCAAAAAGACTGAGAATACCAAGGTCTGGCCCCAAGATTTTGGACAAGGAAGCTGTTGACAAGATTGGGACAAGGAAGTCCTAATAGTACATCCTTAGCATCATGGGAAGCTTTGAATTTCCAGAGCCGGCGGCCCTACCTGGGTGCTCTTTGGACTGTGGAAAGGACATCCATCCTCTAAACACACCTGCCAGGTCCTGCGGAGATACTGACAATGTATTGATGGGAATTGAATACCCTGTAAATCGCTCAGCGCCAAGGGCCTGCTAGGTGCCCTGTCTTGCTGCCTATGGTTCAGAAAGCCTGTTTATTTGTATCAAGGACAGTTGATACCTTAATCATCAATAAAGTAAGCTGTCCACAGCCCATCATAAATTTCTTGTCAAGGAAGAGATTGTTGTTGGGAGCCTGTGATGAAAGATAATATGTACCTCTACTCCCAGCTTTTGGTTTCGAAGCCTCCAGTGGTAGACCTTGAAGGTTATTGTAATAGGAAAGCTTAGCCAACCAGAAACCCCTTTTTTGTCCTTTCAAAATATCTGTGAGTTAATCCATATATTTTGGCCAAGATCTAGCACAAGTTTTAATTTTCAATGAATAAGTGTGCGCCACCATGCCCATTCTCAATTGCCTATGTCAGTGCATCCTAGAGGCAGGGCCGGAACAGCACGCTGGGATCGAACCCCAGTCTTATTTAGGTGTCTGCCTAAACAGGAGCTCTAATACACTGAGCTATCTGGTTCCCCCCACTTTTATCTGTTCTTAAGCAGACTGAACAGTCTGATTTTCCCACAGACAGAGTGAGAGTGGGAAGATTATAGTGCTGCCAGGTGTAGTCATTTTGGCTGCTGAGTGACGGTTGAGGCTGCATTCTAGAATTGTCCACTGGGGTTACCGTAACACAATCCCATAGACTGGGGCATGTGACAACCAAAATTTCTTACTTCACAGTTCTGGAGATTGCAATCCAAGCTCAAAGGCGTTTAAGAGCAAGTTAGTGGTGTCTCCTGAGGCTTCATTCCTTGGCCTACAGATGCTCCCCCTTTTCTCTCTCCTCTCATGGTCATCTTTGACACTCATGCCTGTGCTTCTTCCTCTTTTGATGGTTGGATGAGGGCCCTTCTTTTATATCCTCATTTGACCTTAATTACCTCTTTCAAGGTTCTACCCTCAATATAATCATAAGAGGAATTTTGAGGGAATACAGTTTAATGCGTAACATGGTCCATATTGGACACAGGGATGCTATGAGGGTAAGGAAGAAAAAGTTCCTACTCTCTGTCATTTTTCATGAAAGAAGTCTTAAAAACCTTTAACATAGTCACCATTCGCAGTATAGCTAATGATAGGACACAGAATGCAAGGCACTAATGCAGCTGAGGACAGGTGACTCTGACCTTGTCTAAGGGTGGAGAAAGCTTTCCCTGAGAATATGAGGTTGAAACTGAGGAATAGAGAGGAACAGGAAAGGATTATGGAGAAGAAGCTTGGGACAGGCAGGAGAGGAAATAATAGAGTGACAGGGACTTTAAGGCATGGTTTCTGCATGTAGCAAGCTATAGGAAGTCAGAGGCAGTCTGCATTGAGCACACCTAGGAAGTAAAGACAAGAAGTCTTTTAAAAGAGTTCTGGATCCATCATAGCATTGCTTTATAAGTAGTAAAGTGAAATCACAATAGATTTGCCCAAGAACACATGGTTTGTGTTTTTTCATTTGTATCTTATTTGTTGAAA
This sequence comes from Octomys mimax, assembly GCA_002564305.1. Lineage (NCBI taxonomy): Eukaryota > Metazoa > Chordata > Mammalia > Rodentia > Octodontidae > Octomys > Octomys mimax. Next base: position 4,738 of record NDGM010992884.1, on the reverse strand, counting down.
TAAGTACTTGTTGAATTTCTGCATCCTTGAGTCTGACCTTGGCACTTAAGGAGCACTGCCAGGAACTGGAGCCAGGTGTGACCTGTAGGAGCCTCTGCTTCTCCCTCATTGAGGATCCACAAAGCCTGTGTCTCAGTCCATTGCGATTGTAACAAGATGCCAGAAGCTGGGGAGCAGAAAGCATTTCCCAAGTTCTGGAGGCTAGGAAGTCAAGATCATGTGCCAGCAGATTTCATGTGGCCTGGGCCCACTTCCTAAAGTGCAGATATCCATCTTCTCACTGCAGTCACACTGTGGAAGGGGTGAGGGGCCTCTCGCTTGGCTGGTCCTTTAAAGATGCTGTCCCATTCCCTCATCATTGCCCAGAGGCCCCAGCAGTTAATGCCATCACATTTTTAGTTAGATTTCAACATAAGAATTTCAGGAGTGTGGGCCAGAAACCTTTAGACTATCCCACTTTGAATTGTGGGCAGGATTTGGACCAAGGTTTCTCTGTTGCCTGTCTTCAGAAACCTGGCAGTATCTCTCAAATCTCAGCCATCCTGTCCAGCTGTAATGTTTTCTATTAATCATGACCCCTGAGAAATAATCCAAACTGCTGAGAGAATAGAACATGGGCAGCTGAAGGGAGAACACAGCTTTTCTAAGTAGTGAACATTCCACCAGAGTGTGCATTTTGCAATCCAAAGGCATTTTCTCTCTGAATTTGGGGAAACTGCAGTTTTAAAGTAGAATTTACTTTAAATTTGTTTTTGCAAAATCCTTAAGAGTGTAGCACTACCTTGTTGGATGAATCATATTTTTTACTTTCATTTCCCATCAATTTAAACCTGATCTCTCCCGGAACTGATGGGGCAGGCCCTTCTAAATGAGTTTGCCTTTCATGCTGGGTTCTTCTGCTGCCTGCTTGCCGCAGAAATGATTCCAGGTCATTCTAATTTGTTTAATTAATTTTAGAGATAAAATTATTTTGCCCAGTAACTAGAGTGCTAATGGTTCTTATTGTAATGGTTCGGTTCAGGTTTGTTGGTTTGAAAATAAACGCCTTCATTTCCGTATTTGCCTTTTGGCTGCAGCCCGTTAAGTGGTCAGACACTGTGACCTGATGCCTGTCGTGGCTTAGCTGGAAGTGAATGTGCGCCTCGACTTTGTAAGGCAGGTCTCGTTCGTCAGGATTTGCTCCTCCAGGCTGTCCCTGAACCAGCATTTCCAACAGATGAGTGGGTTGAGCTAAGAGAATTCATACTTTTCAACATCATCATTTTATCGGCACCTTGATCATACAAATTTGAACTGATTTTTAGAGTTAGAATAAAGTGAGCAAAATAAATCTTAGGCCACTGGAGCATAATTGTGGCATTGAGATTTGTGGAGGTGTACGACAACTGTAATTGGGAGGCACTGCCAGGACTCGGGGAGGGACAACGCAGCTTCTACAGAATTGGAGGCAGAATTAAAATCTGCATGTTAATAGCTTTCCTGCCAGTCACGAACAGATTCATTCTTCACATCTTGGATACATAAAGCTTATTTCAAAATAAATTCTGGGGAACGTTCAACCTGATTGAATCTGCTGTAAGCTCTGTTAATATATTTGTTCGAGTCACTTGCACTCAGAAGCTTTTTAGACAGAATATCACTTTTTTATATTATTCATGGTAATGTAATTCCCCCCTTTAATCTCCTCAGGGTTTCCCATTAAGTCATGATATGCAGTTCAGAGAAAGTTGGATCGACCATTAATCACACTATCTGGACTTCTGTGTGTCTACTTTTTGTCCATCTCTTAAATCAGTCACTTGGCAGCGGCAAGACATGTGGCCACTCCAGACCATTTGATCGAAGAGCTCTTGTTAGGAGATTAGGCTGCTAATCTGCAAGCCGGGTAATGGAAATCATTCTGGGCAAGGAAATAAAACTAGACAACATTAGCAAAATCACTACATGGTATAGGAATCAAGTACATTCTAAATGGCTTAATCCTGTAGTGTGGCCCTTAAGCTTAGAAGGAAAATAAACTTCTTGTATGTTCCCAGTTATCTAAATGCCTATAACATGTATCGTGTAATACGCAGTACGTGGGGCAACATACCCATCGCTGAGGGAGGATCTTTAAAGGATTTGTTCATTCGGTCGGACAGAATAAACAGAGACGCAGTTGATTGTGGAGGCGTGTGAAGAAAAAAGCAAGAGAAGACTGAAATTTTCTTTTCTTCCACTGGGAATGGAAATGCCTATGTTAAAAAGCACCTGGCTCATGCTAAAGTAATGTTTGCACTTGAGCTTGGTTGCATGGAATGGGTCCAGCCATGTGCTTGTGATTCTTAAAATCTTTTTGACTTGCTCTTCTTCTCTAATCACAAATTAGTGATATCTTCGTGTCGCCATAAAGGCTCCAATTTGACCATTCTGTCCGTGTGTGATCGAGGCATGGTAAGGCCAATCCAGATGTGTCAGAGTTGTAGATGCTTGTTTTCATCCTGCAACAGCATCTGCAAATTTTCTACAAGACCAGGCGTGGAGCACTTTTGACTCCGAGGTCTCCAAGCCTCCATCTATTATAACTATTAAGGAATGGTGGACAGTGGGCACCCATAGGTAATATGTGAACAAACAGGCATGATTTTGTGACACTAAAACTTTATTTACAGAAATAGTCCATGGGCTGGATTTGGCCTATGAGTTGTTTTCTGGGCCCTCAATTGGCGTACATGTTTGCCTAGGAGACATGATGTTAAAACACATTTTCTTCTTTGATTTTTATGGCTTAAAAAACATATTTGCAACCATGAATAAGTGTTGTTTTTCTGGATTTTCATTTCTTCTGTCATAAGTCAATCCCCTGCTTTGGTATTTCTTGTTAGCCCTGGCACTGCTTGTCAAATGTCCTGCCCTTTGGCTGTTCCTGAATGACAGCAGCGCTGGGATGGTCCAGTGTGAATGCAGGAAAGAGCCAGCCTGCAGATTATGCTTTTTTTTTTAAACTTGGGTAACTTGGGAATATGTCAAGAGTTTGGAACGGAGATTTGGAGCTAACAGCTGTGGGTATCAATAAAAATTGTTTTAATAGGAAACAGAGAGGAGAAAGAACTAAAGGAGATGGTGATAGTATCTGTCTCATAGATTAGGATTAATTGATGTATGTGTGATAAAAAGAGTGCTCCAGAGACTGTTGGGGACAGATTTTGCATGGTGAGGATCCTCTGTGACAGTCACTGTCTCCCATGAAATAGGTATGATGGGACCACATTGTTGATCTTGGAAGAAACCTAACGAAAGCAGAACTCTCCCAATGTTTTTCTTGCCTGTTACTTAAACGCCTAATCTTCTAAACTTCTAAGTACACATGTCTGAACTTTCCCAAGAGAAGGAGGCTAGTGGTCATTTGTGCTGATACCTGTTTTTACCCATTTGAATTCTTAATGCTAAGATTGACCCATGTAGGAAGGAAGTGGGAGAATATGGGGCTGTTCTGTCAAAGGAACAAACATGCACAGGACCTGAGCAGGCCCCCTTTGCCTCTACTTTGAACGGTGAGTATCATAAGCAGGCTCTCACCTCTGCGACGGCATCCCCTGAGGCACTCCTCAGGATGCAGGCTTGGTCTTCCACCACCTCCTGTTTCTTCTGCCAAGAATCCAGCATGGGCTGCTGTCCACTTCATGCTTGAGATCAAAATGAAGAGAAACGACCTTACCTTTCGCTTCCTAAAATTAAGCGCCTTGACAGGTGTTGCTTCCACCTTGTGGTTTGCAACCAGAAAAACTACCTCTTTTGCTTGTGGTGGACAGGGCAGGAAGGTTCTGGGATGATGGGAGAGGTTCTTCTTGATGTTAACAGGGGCCCCTGTTGGTAGGGCCATAGCCTTCCTCAGCTTGCTGACACAGTGGCTTTGTTAAGCACTGCGTGGGCATCCTCTAGGTGGAAGAGGTGGAGAGAAGGGTCACTGTTGAGGTGATCTAAAGACCAGCTCACTCTTTTGTCCCAAAATTTCACATGTGATTGCAACCATCATTGGAGGCTGAGTCAGCCTCATTCCTGCCACCACCAAGGATCATTCTGGTAATAGCATTCTGATGAAGCCATCTTGACTTGTATGCTGTCGTCTGATTTATACACATGAAAGCCATCTGCTTCCATATGGGCGTTTTATTTGGGATTCAGGAGAGAAGGCACATCTGCACCTTCCACAGCATGTGAATCTTAATGAACAAAACCAGCCATGGTTACTTAAAAGGGAATGATATGACTGTATTTATAAGTGATACAATGTTGTGATCCAGCCCATATTGGAAGTCTACAGTCAGTTACAGAAAGAAGTGGACAAGGGCCAGTGAGATAGCTCAGCAGACTAAGCACCTGCTTAGGCAAATGCAGAGTCCAGGGTTTAATCCCCAGCACCATATGCCATGCCAGCCCTGTGTCCAAGCGCATTGAGCCAGTAACTGAGACTAGGTGTGGTGATGCACACCTGTAATCCCAGTGCTGGGGAGGCTGAAAACAGGAGGATCCCTAGAGTCCAAGCTGCATAGTGAGACCCTGTACCAAATACATTAAAAAGAAAAAACATGGACTTCTCTGCTGGCCTCCGGTGTAGGATAGAGATAATGTAATTATATTTTACATAGTCCTGAATAACTTCCATTTTGAGAGCTTTTTGTTCTTTATCCAGGATCATACAGCAACTTCTCTTGCCTTCTGGATTATGGTCTTTGTTATTTTCTATATGCTATGTCTG
>NDGM010992866.1:0-18897 GCA_002564305.1 Octomys mimax | reverse complement strand
GAGTATGGACTGAAACCTCCAGTAACTGTGAGCTAAATAAACCTTTTCTTCCTTCATTTTGAGCATCGGGTATTTGTCCCAGCAGTGAGAGAAGAGTAACTAAGACAGCATAGCACCTCTGAGAAAGTTCAACACTTTTCTGTAACTTTCTCTAAGTGTAATTCCTTTGTGAACTAAAGTCTTTACAGAAATAAACGATAAGAAATAGTTTAACCTCAGATGCTTTTTTATTTATAATACCCAGCTGACTGCCTGGCACATGATGAGTGCCCAAGCACCACTAGACCAGCATGGCGACTGAATCACTTACTCATCCTGCTGTCCTGAATGGGGCCCTGGGGAAACCCCGTCAACATGCTCATGTTCATTACTCTAAAATAAAGAGTTGTGTGATTTGTTGTTGAACATGTATGAAGAAACACTGGATATTCTTCATGGGTATTTTTTTTTTCAATAAATGTAAGCTCTTTGTCTAAAATAAAAATTGCTGGACACCTTTTCCACTTAGATGTGACAAACTTGATGGGCACTAATGCTAGAAAGAAGCCTTTCTTTTCAAATAGCATCAGTCAAGACAGAAAAATGAAACAATTATGAGAAGAATTCTAGATGACTTATATATCTATAATACTATCTCAGCAATATTAGAAGTTTTGGATATGGCAATCATTTCTGCTTTCTTCTGGCAAAGATATAATTGTGACAGTTTATTCCTAGAGATTTATTCCTGCCATCTTTAAGTTTGTCTTCCATTCCACACTCAGTATTTTCATCCATAAAAGAAACAACAATGTGAAGTCATAAGAGGAGTTGAGAACAAAATAACTGTCACAAGTAAAACAGTTAACACAGCTTTTAATATACAGTGAACGTTTAATAAAAGTGAATATCACAATCCCATTCCAGCCTTTTCCATTAATCTAGAGGGTTTCAGGGCTATAGTTACAAAGATGCTGGATTATACATAAACCATTTTTGTAAACGTTGTGCATTTTAATCTACCAATAGGTGCACAATCACTTCTTCCAGTTTACATGTCTACACATATGGTAATTTAAAAGTGAAAGTCATGTGATTGGGAAGACAACGAAATGCTTAGGTCTGCAGCATCTACATGTGGCAGCTTCATGGAGCATCCTTCTCCTCCCCACTCTGTCTCTGCTTCACCCACCCTCCAGCCTCCAGTGAAATTTTCCCTCATCCTCACTGCCATCTTCACAAAAACCAAGAGCTGGAGCCTGGCATTCAGGCCTATAATTTGCCACTTTATTCTTCACTCCCAGCAGGATGCTTCCTGTTGCCAAGGATTCCCCTGCTTTGAAATGAAAGATGAAATCAACACCTGCAGAATTCTCCTACAACTGGTCCCTCACCCAGGGAAGATCCTGAATAAGGCAGAGGAGAGGGCTTAAGGGATGACAGGGGCATAATATCCACTGTGAGGAAGCCATCCAGGGTGAATGCCTCGATGACTGTTTCCTTGGAAAGGCAGTAGCATTCCCACGGAAAAACAAGAACTATGTCTTCAAAGAGGAAGTATTTTAACCCTTAGCTCTCTTCTCACAGCATATTTGACTGGGCAAGGTACTTATCCATTTTAATTTATTTCTTATTTTTTCTAACAGACATAAATGATGTAGGATGATTATATATTTATCTGTGTAGACTGAGATTGAAGTTGGCACAGAAATGACAGCTCTGTTTTTCAAGGAGCCTCAATTTTGAAGAAAATGGCTCTCCCTCTAGAGTTTTATCTATTTTCTTTATTCAAAAAGTTTAGATCTCCTTCACACCTTGCTACAGTTGCCTCTATCCTCAGTTTATGGTCAAAGTAGCTGTGCACCTTGTTTTACAACAAGGTAAAAGTGATAACTTTTCTTTAGGCTTAAAAGACAGGCAGGAAACATGAGAACAAAACAGAAAATTTTACATAAGTATATTGTCGTATATATCATTAAGCTATATTTTATTTTATATTAAACCATAAGATGCATTGAAGGAAACCATATCTCTCTCCAAAGAAAACTGCAGCGCTATTCCACTGTAGTTTTGACTGAGCAAAAGTACTGAAAGATGTTCCCCATGAATGTTATCTTTGGTCTTTTCTAACAGCAGAGCTTTTACTCAGAGAAATTTTGCAGTACACCTCACTTTTAAGCATCCACGTAATTTTAAGTGCTTCACATTCATATCTCCTTATAGCTGCCATAAAAGGCATACATATATATTCTGTTCCAACTCTGTTAAGGACAGGAAGTAAAGAAGAATGGAGAATAGTGTGGCAAAGAGCTTTGCTTATGCATAGGATATTAGTCTTTTATTAATTTATTAAGCATTTTTGAGGAGCTACTATTTTGCATTCAGTGACGGGTAGTGGTTTATAATGAGGATGAAAACACAGAAATTCTGCTACATGGAATGTCTATTTATTAGCAGAGGAGAAATGAACAGTACCAACAAATCTATACAAATATGTTTAGGTCATAGATTTTCATATAGTACAGTAGGAGCCATTTATAAAGAAAATGAGATGAAAGAAAACTTAATGTGATAAGAAAGTAGGAAGAGAAACCTTTGGTCAGGATGATCAAAGAGCTTCTCCCTGAAATCTCATTGAGCTGAACCATGAAGGTTAAGTAAGAGGGCTCTAAAAGTGTGAAATCCAGGTGCACGGAGTGCTTAATGGAAGAGGCAGCAAGTGAAACACTTTGTGGTGTCTGGAACAAAGCCCAAGGAAGGAGTAGTGTGGGAGAAATCTGGAAGTGTTTTAGCACCCAAACTACATAGTCTTTTGGAAGGACAGGGCCATCACGCCCCTTGTCCGTGGAGGGATAGGAGAGAGGGAAGTTCAGCATGCAGTGAGAGTTAACAGCTGGAAGGTGTAAAAAGCCTGTGACCTCGAGGGAAAATGCGGTCATCCAATAACAGTTCCCCCTTGAAGTCTAGTCTAAGGTTAGGACATTGTTGCCTTGAGCAATGTCACTTTGAAGGCTTAGAACCATCTTATATACACAGGTGCCTATTCCTTCAAGGACAAGAGCTTTTCAAAGACAATGTGTTAAAATACTGTTCAAAACTCATGTATCTGTTAGGGTTACAGCAAGTAAAATATATACACTTAAGAAACAAGCATGGAAAGGAATATGCAAAGTGGAGTAGTTCATTCATACAGTAATATAAAGAAACTTTTTTTTCCTGCTCTCATGACATTTTATACAAAAAATCCACTTTCACTTTCAGAGTATGAAAGATAGTTTTGCAACCAGGCAAGAAAAGTTCTCAATCTTCAAAAAACTGTAAATAAATTTTGATATTTATCAAATATGCTTCATTTGATCTGTATAGCAATGAGCCCTAGGAAATACAATGCTGGTAATTTGAACCAATAGGCATCTCTTTATAGGCATCTAAGATATTTCAAGAAGAGGGCAGGATTAAATGAACATCTTGGCTATTCAATGTTAATTGAGTTTCTTAAATATTCAATAAAAGTTAGATACTATGAAAAAGATGTTCTCTATGAATCAGTCATGAGAAAATAATGTATAGTCATATCCTATCTATGAATTTTGATTCAGCATATTTTCCAGCTGACTTAAGGTCCTTAGGAAGTAAATTGTTCCCAAATAATTAAACACATATTTTTAATGTCTTTCTGTGATCTTGCCTAAGGACTGGACAAGGCAGTGGTCAAGTGTCACATGCCCCATGGATAAGAAAATTTGCCAAGTGACCTGCTGTCCTTCTATCAAAACTTCTCTCAGCTGTTATCAAATTGTGTGTTTGGTATATCAGTTTCTAGAACACAGCAAATTTTTAAAATTTCTTAAGTGCCTCAGGAGTAGAATTTCATTAAGGTTTAAACCTTTTGCCTTGTCTTCTTAGATGCAACATAAAAGCAGAAGCAGCAAAAACAAAATGCATAGGTCCTCATTAAAATTAAAAAGTTTTGTGCATCAAAGAACAATGCCAAAATAAAAGAAAACAACACAATCTACTCTGGGAGAAATTTTTCATGCAACATACGTTTGATGAGAGCTTGCATTTAGAATACATGAAGAATGCTTCCAAGCCAATAATAAAGAATTTAGTCCGGTGTGAAAATGGACAAAGAATCTGAACGTACACTGCCATAAGGAATATAGACAAATGACCAATGCTACCATAAAGATATTCTCAATATCATTAGCTGTTAGTGAGATGCAAACCACTGAGACAACTTCATATTCACTAGAACATAATAATAAACGCTATACCTAATGCAGCCAATTGTATTAAATGTGCACATGGAATTAGCCCAAGGACTAAAATTTATGTCCCCAGACATGTGTAAGAAAGACTTTGTCATCCGTTTTATAAATAAAAAACAGACAGAATTCCCTGGAAACCTTCTCTCAGGCCTCTGACCAATAACCATCTATGCTCCTTTCATGATTCTCTGTCCTTCATTCCTTAGGCTCTCAGGAAACCTTGAAGCAGAGACTGAAAAAGGACAAAGGAGACAAAGATGTAGGTGAGAGAGGAAATGCCTCTCTTGTCTCCTTACCATGGGAAGAAGGAGGCATGGCCATGGGTGCCTCTGATACTGTGGTCAGTAACACACCATTATCTAGGCCCTTTTCGAATGATCTAGACTGCTGCTCAATGTAGAGATGAGAACTACCTCAGAAGCACAGATTCCTGCTCCAGTTAGCCCTCCTTCAGTCAGATTCTGCATTTTCATACAATTTTCAGGTGGTCATATTTGGAGGAGCGCTGCATAGCCATTTCCATAATGTACTTTGAAACACTGTTCTATTGTCTGCTCACTACAGAACTAGGTCCCCAAGGAAGCGCAGGCCACACTTACTACTTTATATCAACAAGAGGTTTTAGTTGGGATCAAGGATTGACTTGCAGTGAAGTTAGAGAACGTGACAGAAAATTTAATCTCATTGTTCCCATGTCATGAATCTTTGTGAGAGAGTGAGGTGAAGGATACTGTCTAATTAATCTGGCAGAATAAATTTCAAAATTCAGGCTGTGGCACGGTTGCTACTGGTTCCTTTTAGCCATATTTATGTTGAAAATGAGAAGCAAGATTGCAAGTGAAAAATGCACAGTTATTTTAGAAAGGAAGTATCTGCAAATTCAGAGCGAAGAAGAGCACGGTTGCTGAAAACAGCATTGTAAAAAGATAAAGCCAAACACTGTGCATCAGGACAACAGGAAAAATGGGTTAGAAGCAGCTCAGGAATTATCAAGATCTCACCTTTCATAAGCTCAAGGTACAAAACTGCAAAGCTTCCATTTGAGAAGAGAGTGCCTAGGCCCCCTCCCTCACTTAGGGAATGGGTTCTCTGGGATTGTTTCACAGTTCTGAGTCATTCAGGCCCTCAGAGATTTCTGCAGCCATAATTGAAGAGTTCCAGGCTACTGCTGGAACTGGTGGCAGGCCTTGGCATCATCCATGTGGTGCTGGCTTTTCAGGTGTGTAGAATGGAAGAGTTGTGGTGTCATGTAGACTTCCCCTCAAATTTCAAAGGAAGGCCTGGGGGTCTAGCCAAAGTACTTTTGAGAGGATAATGAGTCCATCTGTAGGAATAAATCCAAAAGTGGGGTAGAGACTCCAGGAAGCTGAAAATACCAAGAACATGGAAAGACTGCTTAAGAACAGTATATGGAGCCAGTCTAAGATGGGGACATGCAGGCTACATGAAATAATGCTCTATGGACAGGGTTCAACCTCTAAGCCCTTTGTAGCTTGTATATCACCATAAGGTACACCAGGTCCTATTCATGGAGTTATGGGTCTTCATATATGCCCTGCAGGGTTTTAATTTCTCTTTTGTCCAGATCTTTTGTATTCCTATATACCTCCCTTTTCAAATGGGACTGTTTGCCTTGCAGTACTGTATTTTGGAAGTTTTTAACTTTTCTTTGATTTTTATATGGGCTCCCAGGTAAGGGTTTGCTTTGAGAGTCATAGGAGGCATTACCCTTGAACTTTTAAGCAATACTGGAACTGTTAAGAGTTGATAATTCTTAGGGATGTACTAAATTCATTTTGGAGAATGATGTGGATATGAATTTTGAGCGAGACGGGCAGAATGTTACAGTTTAAATCTAAAATGTCCCCTGAAAGTCCCATGCATTTGGAAGGTATTTGGATCATGAAAGCACTGTGCTCACTAATGAGTTCAGTATAAGAATGTATTGTTGGCCATTGGGACCTACTTGAAGTTAAGTCACTGGGTTATATTCTTGCTCCTGCACCTCTCTGCTTATAGGCTGCCATGAGTTGAACAACCTTCTTCCATCAAGATGGTCCTGCTTTGCAGCCAACCAGCAATAGACTGAAACACACATCAAAATAAACCCTTCCTTTTTATAAGATGTGAATGTCAGCTATTTTGTCCCACCAATGAGAATGTGAACAAGTCAACTCTACTTTAAAAAGAAACTAGGTTAAAAGAAGTGCTACACCAGTCAGTTGCCTCACTAAATGAATTTCCTGTCCACAATTAGTTTCCAGCTTCTGTCTCAACCCCCAGAAGCTCCTAAGGAGTTCCCGTAGCATCTCCGTGTATTCTCTCTGAGTGTACATCTGTGCTTTCATCCATGCAAAGTAAGGAAGTCATCCTTCCTCAAAAACACATGCCTCATTTCCTGTCAAAATCTTCACTTTTACAAGTTCAAGCTAATTATGGCCACAGATGGTACCATTCAATAGAGTTCTTTATTGAGGATACTTAATCAAATCAGCATTTCCAATAGCAATGTCTGTCTGATGGTAGAAACCTATTGCCAGAGGGTAGCTGAATTTTAAAAATCATGCTAGGGAGTTCTTTATCCTAATTTTATTTCAAAGTAAGGATTTCTATGGAAACACATATGTGGGCTTAAAAGTATCTCATTAGAGTTTCTTTTGTTTAAACAGTAAAGAAAGTGCTGGTGTCACATTAGCATTTAAACACTGCCTAGCTTGTACAGAATCGCAATCACTTCCAACTTCAGCAGTTGGACCCTGGGCGGATGCTCTGATTCCCCAGTTGGCAGTTGATCTACAGCTCTTTCCAGCCACTGTCTTGTGACAGTTTTATTAACTGCCAGCATCTCCACCAGAAGGTCAGTATCTCAGAGAAGGGGGGAAAAGATAAAAGAAAAAATTTTTTAAATGTCATAGTTCATTGTGAAGGACAGCATTTCAGAGTAATGCCTTGCTGTACAAAGTAAAACCCAAGGGCTAAAATGTGTCTTCAGACCATCAAAAAATGTCTGAGCTATTCATTTTTCCTTTCATTGTCCACTTAGGCAATATAAATCTGTCTTCTGTGACATTAAAAATCTAAGCCCTAAATTGTATAGAATTTCGGGGAATTTCTAAGAATTTTGTTTTATACTTTAGGAACATGTGATGAACCTGAGGAAATTATGTCTGCTGGCAGTTCTATATTAGAAAAAAAAATGTTTAAGCTTCCCAACATTCTGAAATAAATACAACAACTCCACATTCTAAAATAACTGTCCTAAGACCAGCCAGATAGCTCAGCAGATTAAAGTGCCTGCTTAGACAGATGGAGGGACTGGGGTTCGGTTCCTGCGTCATGCTGGTCCTGTCCTCAGGGCACAATGAGATGGCAATTGAGACTGGGCATGGTGGTGCATGCCTGTAATCACAGTGCTTGGTAGGATGAAAACAGGAGGATCACTAGGAGTCTGATCTGTGTGGTGAGACCCTGTAGACCCTGTACTAATACATAAAAATAAATAAGTAAATAAATAAATAAAATAACTTGTCCTTCCCTCTTTATTTTACATCGGATAGATTTAAATAGTGTAGGACAGAAGTGATCAGTTACAGCTCAAGTAGAGCCCAAGTCCAGTCAATATAAGTAAGCTCATGCTGAACAACTTCCAGATACTTTTCCTGTCTTACATTTTGTGGTCATTTGATTGCTTTCCACACCACTATGCCCTGGGTACGGCTTCTATTCTCCAAGGCTGGACAACAGAGCTTCAGATCTTTTCACTATGACTTTCACTAGACCCACCTTTGGTCACTAGATTCTTGCTTACAGTTTCAAACCCCCTCAGGGTGTCCTTCAACATTCTTGCTCCTGAAAGAATGGCCAAGAGCCTAATAGAGATGGGTGTGTAGTAGGTACAGCATCCGTTTTTCTTTTGTCACAAATATCATGTTGTCTTCTCCATAGTAGTTAATATTTAATAGCACTGTTAAGTATTGAGCATCTTTATCAAGATTTACTTTTATCTCGTTCTATGGCAGTGAAGTATGCTATCACTTCCTCATTAGTTGAATCTTTGTGAACTCACTTATATCTCTGGGTTTCAATTTCCTATTCTACAAACTAGGGACAATTGTACTGCACTTTCTACAGTAATACTGTAAAGGAGATGAGCCTGAGTGTGGAGCCATATATCTCACCTGATTTCTGGCTCTCTACCCCCCATTATGAGCTCTGGCAAAGTAACAACAACTGCACATTTCAGAAAATAATTATTTGTATAATAATATAAAAACTGTTCTATTAAATATATGTAAACTTCTGTCTTTCATTAAAAAAAAACTGTGTCTCAGCAGTTAGACCATTTACATATATTTGCTTTAAAGTGATGCTGTAATTTTTGAGCCTTCAGCAAACTGTGTTGCTAGCTTGTCTTAAGCTGTGGGCATAGGTTCTGAAGACAGAGATAGGATTTTTTTACTATAAATTCATGAATGGGATTAACATACCTTGGTGTACGAGATAAATTGTGAATCTGCACACAGACAGCTACTTCCCTGTCTGTCTCAGCTTCTATCCTTATCTCTTGCTTCTTGTCTCCCTACAACTGTGCCTCCCCTGGCACATGCAGATGGTCCTCCCATCTGGATACAGATAGGCCCAGGAAAGATTTAAATTAAGAACAAAATTAGAGCAATATTGTCATGGGCAGGTGTTGTGGATGCATTTTGCCTTCTGAAAAGGTGTATGTACACACTCTAACCTTCAGTGAGATTGTAGTTACCCCTTTCAAGAGAGAATTAAGGATAAATAAGGTCGTAAGGGAGGGGCCCCAGTCCAATAAGGTTGACACCAAGGATGTTCCTGCACAGAGGGGCCATGCAAGGACACAGGCAGAAGACATCCAGATGCAAGCCAGGGGAAGGCCTCCAAGGAACCCAAGCCTGCCAGCCTTCGGTCTTGGACTCCAAACTGTGGGAAAATAGATTTCTGATTCTTAGTCCACCCAATGGTGCTTTGTTATGGAAGCTCTAGAAAACAGATAGAGTAGATTGTATCAACCCGAGCAGAAGAGTGACTGAGACAAGAGGGTCCTTCATTCTAATACAAATTCTTCGGTGATCTTGAGCAAGTCTCACATGTTTCTTAGTAAGGTTTTCACAGCAATAACCTCCATAATTTCAACATTTCTTCTAGCATTGATGTTTTTGGCCTATAATAATGACAATGATAACAATAAGAGATAAAACTTATTTTAGATTTTCTTTGTGCCTGATGTTCTTCTATCAGTGCAGTGTGTCGTGAAGACGCTGAAAACTTTGCCTTCTATAGTTCTGCTTGGTTTCTGGAGACAGCACTGTGGTGCTGCGGGCCAAGGCGTTCCAGGCATCGGTAAGTGAATGGAATGCTATTGCCCTGTCTCGAGCAACTGCAACTCTGCAAGATCAGTCTACATTGTACTAGAATCTCCACTGGTCCCCAAAGAGATTTTACTCCCATGATTTTATTCCTTTCAATGGCCACTGAGTGCTCCTAATCATTGATTCCTCAAAGAATCTCACAAAGGAAGCAGAATTTGAACACTGTGATTTCATAATTTTCAGCTCCCTAATGTCATATATATATATATATATATATATATATATATATATGATATAGGCTTTCTTACATTGATCAAACATGCTTTGTTTTTCAGTACTTGATTTTGGAAAACTAATCTGAATTGATTCTTATCAGTGATTGACTAATTACTGATTCATAATAATAGTAACTAATATTTTACGTACTACAAAATTCATTAAAAATTTATCCGCATTATCAGGGTTTTTAATTCCCCTGATGAGTACGTGTATCATTAGGTTCATTTTACAGTAAGAGAAAGCAATGTTTAACTGGAAGTATTCATGGGAAATTTACTAAAACAAAGAGCAAGAGCTTGAGCTCCACACAATCTACTTCTAAGGCTTGTGCACTTAATACACTATGCAAGTCTGTTTTTCTAGAAAACTTGTAATTTCTATATTGGACCACTTTAGGTTAAAATGTAGAAACAAAGCGTTGGCAACAATACAGCTAAATAAATCATTTTCAAAATTCACCTCTTCTAAAACAATATTTATGCAAGCTATTCCAAGCTTTGACAGTTATCATTTAAGAATCTAAAGTAAGTTCACATATAGTTCTTTCTATGTTCTCCACATACAAAACCAAACCCTCACAGCTTTTATTTCAGTGAAACCTCAAGCTGACAGTTGCGTTTAGCACTTCATCTCCATCCAAACAGTGTAAGGCCTGGTGCAACTTCCAGTGAAAACAGTTCCAAAGATTGTTATGAAAAAGAGAAGTTAGGGGCTGGGGAGGTGGCTCAGTGGAATAAGCGCTTTCCTGACAAGCGCAAGGGTCTGAGTTCAATCCCTGGTTCCACAAAAAAAAAAGAGAGAGAGAGAGAGAGAAGTTATCCTTTATGGGTCAGGTCTCTGAAGAGCCGAACAAGATCAAGTTTTAGGTAAAACTGCCAACTGACATTTTACCCAAGAGGTAAGAACTGCCTTCTCTGGTTACGGCCAGTGGGGGGTTAAAAAAAAAAAAACCACGGAGGCCCCAGTTACAGTTTGTCCCAGTTTGTGCTAGCACACAAGCACTTAGATGACATTAAGTTACTCTGAAAACCAGGTGAGAATGACAGAGTTAACAAATATAATGATATGTCCACCCACAATGCTTCATGTCTTTTGAGCTAATAGATTGTTTTAATCTGTAGAGAAATGCTTTAAATCTAAATGGTAAAAATTTCTGACTTACCTGAAAAATGATATTCCTATAGCATCATTGTCATAAATGGGTTATTATATTAAAATAACACTTGCCTATTGCCTTAAAAAGCAAGTAATATCAAAAGACTAATAAAGATAAGGAGAAAAGAAAAAAGTCAACAGCAGCATGCCACCATATTCCAGTCTGCATTCTATGAAGGAAACCACTCACAGCAGCTAGAACTTTCAAGTTAGAATCTTATGGAGTCACCTGTGTTGGGGGCTAGAATTTCAAGTGGAAAGAAATAATATTCTCAGAACAGAAGTCAGAAAATCAAAAGCTTGATGCCATCTTTCATGACTCAAGAAGTATTTTTGTTTCTGAGAATATCAGCTTTTCCTAATCTTAGTTGCCTTCCTGAAGAGCAACTTTAACCATCACTCCTTTCTTCTACACTTGTAATCAGACCAGATCCCCACAAGCTCCAAGATAGCAGGAACAATGTGTGCAATAGAGATCCCACAGACCAACAGAATTTTAAAATTGTACCAATTCACTTAGGTATAAACTTGAACACTGTGTGGAAATGGATCCTAAAGTTGATGGTTCGCAGTGGGGGGCATGTGAGTACTGGCACACAGTTCTGGTATTCTGGATTCAATGACATAACTGTATCCCAGGTGAGGAGTGGCTCCATTAGTTCCTTGAGCATAACAGTGGCCTAAATGAAATCACAATGATGGAAATTCCTTGGTGTTCCTGATGTATAGAAAGGTGTCTAATGCTTTAGAATAACATCGATGAGTTTAGGGAGTTAAAATGTTTGATTAATCCAGAAGATGCCCCTCTTCACCAAAGTATTAGGAAATACATTTGTGAAGGGAGCACCAGAACCTATGAAAGATTTCTAATAGGTGATGTGCTTAATTGTGGCCAAAACATTGTAAAAAATATATACAAAGACAAGTTGAACAAGGTTACTGTAATGGGTAGCAGGACTACAGCAATAATTAGAATGAATTGGATGACAAGGTCCTCTGTTGGATACCTAGCATGAAAATATACGGAGAGTCTATTAAAGTTTTACTGGACTTCTTTAAGTCAGAAGCTCTATATCTGGTAAAGAAAGACTGATTTGAATTACTACAAAAGAATGAAGGTTTTTCAGCTAATTTCTAGACTTAGTACAGTTTATTCACTCACAGTCAATTGAATGGGAAGCCAGCTGCCCTTAAAGAGATCTCTGGGTACAAGTCAAACCTTTACACTTTGCTTTGGTGTAATTGTTGCTTGTTTCCCTAAAGGTTCATGCACTGGAAACTTGGTACCCAGAGTTACTCAGTTACTCAATGATGAGTTGATAGGACTGTCAAAGATTTGGCTGAGGGGGTGCAGTTAGGTGATCAGGAGCCACCACCCTGAGATGAGATTAAAGTAGTTCTCATCAGAGCCTAAACAACCCCCCAGGGAGAAGGTTATTTTTTAAAATGAACATCACCCCCTCACTCTGGTTTCCTGACTTGTCACGTGATTGCTTCCTCCTGTGATGCCGCCCATCCACAGGTCCCCACCACATGCAGAGTCAGTGAGTGGACTTTCAACCTCTAAAATCATGGGCTGAACAAACAGTTCTCTCCATTAAAAACCCAACATCAAGTATTTTGTTGTAGGAGTAGAAAATGTACTGATGCACCCACATGTTCTCTTCTTCTTTCTAAAATAAGCCCTCACTTGGGATCACTTATCAAGGCAGTAAATCAAAGACAGAAATAGTTTAAAAAGTAGGAAGTGTGATATTAGTAATGCTTTCTTTTTAATGATACCAATTTCTAGAGATTCAAATGTAATTAAGGTCCACAGCTAGTGTTGGCATTTATGAAAGCCAGTAGAATAGCTCACTTGTAGTACATGCTAACAATGAAGTTCTTTAACTCCTAACCACTGAATGATAGTTTTCCTAGTCTTGGAAAACATAGTTGGAAGAGACTCACCAAGCATCTGTCAGAAACCCTGTCATTTTCCTAACTTACGATAGAAGGGCTATCATAGGAGTAAAAGCCATACAGAAGCTTCTAGAACTTCCTCTGCCTACCAAAATAGTACACCAAAATGGAAAGCATGATTAAGGTCAAAATTAATACCCTAGAGAGATTAGAGAGATATCATCCACATATCCATTCAATTGATCTACTTAGTCTATGCAAAAGAGAGACGAATCCTAAACTATGACAATGACTATTATAAATTTAATCAGATTGCCATTTCAATGGCAGATAAAGTCCCAAATGTAGTTTCTGTACTAGAAACAACTGATCTAAACTCAATTAGCAAGCATTTATCTATTGGTTTAATTGGTTTAAAGAATTTTTTTTTCTTCTACATCTAGTATCACACGCTACTAAACAAGGAAAGCAAGTGCCCTTCACGCTTGTACTTCAGGGTTACATCAACATACAAATCTGTGTTTTATATCATAGTCTAGTCCAAACTGTGCTTTCCAAAAGATGTGCTAATCCACACTGCTGGCACATGAGTTGGATGAGTTAAGGAGGAAATAGATCTATCCTGCAAAATACATACGGGCATACTGGAGTGTAGCACACAGATCCGATAAGACCTCAGCAGCCTGGCACCTCCATAGGTTTCCTGAAGCTTGAGAGTTCTGAAGGAAGCTGAAGTATTCCTTCCAAATTGAAAGGAAAGTTGCCACATTTGGTACCATGGACTACTATAGAGAGGCACAGATCTCAAAACCCTGCTTAAATTCCGGAGCTAACATACAGTCCTCTCGGTTGCACAAGACCCCTCTCATTCATCAAGCATTCTGGTAATTCCATTTTATAATACTTTAGTGAGACTTGGACTAAGGTGGTCTCTGTAACAGGTCCAGAGGACTGTACAGGATGCTCTGCCAGGAGCATCATATGAACCATCGGATGGGATAGCGCTTGCCACGCACGTGGCACGTGGGAAACTGTCCTCTTCTCTTCGACCAGGTGGATAAACACCTTTTGATGGCTTCACTCTCTTTTTAGTAAACTTTCAGAAGGAAAATGAAGAGATGTATGCAATTGTCCTGTTTAAGTATAATATTCAACCAGAGTATTTAAAAAGAAAGTCTATGAAGCTAGGGACTGAGATTAGAAGTAAAATGAACATATTTGTATTTGTTTCTACAATTATTATAACCCTCTGAAACACAGTTCAAGATCAGTCAATGGACTACCAGGTTCTTTTTCTACCACTTAATGATCATGTGACAATGACAGTACAAATACCTTTTTCTAATGGAAATTTTCTGATTCAACCCTAATTTTGGAGAACCTGATAACTAGAAATTTGGCTTCGTAACATTTAAATATGAGTTCTACTATTTCTTCATTATGAACCTGGATAGATAATTTGAATTCTCTGAGAACTTCAATTTTCTTTTAGTGGTAGAAAAGATGTAGTGCTTGTCTTTTCAAAGTTAGTCTGAGAATCAAAATAAATGCATATGAAATTTCTTAGGCATGCTAAACCCTCAATAAGTAGAATTTATAGATCCTTGGAATAAATAGAAAATGAAAACTACACAGAAAAGAAAACTCTTTGTTGGTTAGGTTCACCTCCTGAGAAAGATCTATTAAGACTCAGATTGCACAAAGCATATCTCTGCTCTTTTCCATGGGACCACTGGCAGCAGTAGAAGGTCCACCAACTGTCCCCAGATGATGCACAATGTGAAACTGAACAAAGGTCTAAAAAAAAAAGAAAGAAACTAAAAAAAAAAAAAAGATAGATATACAGCTACTTTCTCTTAATTCAATGAGAAGAAAGAGTTGTACTAATAGTCTTTGGACAGGATATCATGTCTGCATCTTGTACGATGAATAACCACTACGAAGACAATATGCAATGTATTAATTATTGAAACTGTCCAATTAATCATGTTTTGAAACTGTCTCATTGCTATTCTTTTCTCAATAAAATTAATAAAAATAAACTGTCCCACTAATCGGTTTTGAAACTGTCTCATGGCTATTTGTTTTTCAATAAAATTAATAAAAAGTAAAAAAATAAAAATAAAAATAAAAACTTCCCGGCTCCTAAAATCTTTGCTGACAGTTGTAAATACAGAAATACAATAAAAAGAACAAATTCTAGGAAACCAAAAGGAATAGGTCAGTAGGTTGCCAACAAATGCAAATTTTAATACTCAGAGGGATTAAACATCTACACAAATTGCTCTCAGCTCTGACAACTATGCTAAGGAAAATAGAGAAATCACTGCCAAATTTTATATTATAGGGGAAGCTGTGGAAAAGGCTTCTGAGTATATTTTTAGAAAATTAATTTTTAAATGTTTGAAAAATGAAATAAGACTAGTCCATTAAAATCTATTGTTAGAAAAAACAGCTGCTGACAATTTGATAAATTATTCATCTAAGAGTTTCAATAATCTAAAACAACTTCTTCCACATATGTTGACAGGGCAAGAACTATCTACCAAAAATGATGAAACAGAATAATTTCAGGATACTTCTGAAATGATTAGGAAACTCTTTTGTCTTCTGAAGCTCTGCTTGCTCTTAATTTTAAACTAAAATTATTGGGCATTTCTGACAAGAATTTGATGCCACTTTTTAAACATTAGATACAAGAGTACTATTTTGAGTCATAGCAGAGTTTGAAATGACATATTGAAGTGGCCTTTGTAACAGAAATAGAAAATCAGCAAGAAATAACAGAATGTGGGTATGACCACGTCATCATCAAGATTTTGGGAAAAAAAAAAAAAAGAAGAGACTTGATGGACAGACTAGTACAGTTCAGATCCCACACCAAGGACAAACTTCCTGTCAGCCCCTCTGGATATTCTTACCCCAGAGAGCCACTATGTCCAGGGAACTCCCTTATAAGATGGGCTATACTCAATGACTGACTAGGACAAGAAAGGTCATTTGAACTCCCACATGGGACAAGTCTGGGTCCTTTGCCTTCACAGCTTTCTGCAAGGGTGGCTGAGGTTATTTACAGTCAATCCCTGTCTCAAACTATTCTGTATCCCTACCTTCAATGGACACTCTGATAAACATCCCACATACTAACATCTATCTCAGAATCTTCTCAAGTGAACAATCTGCAACAAGGAGCAAATAACAAACGTTAAAATTGACGTCTTCATAACTTGATTATTCACTTTTTGTTTGAATAAACACTAATTGAGTTTCAATAACATATCAAGTTAAATTGTGACAGTTCTCAAGGAAAGGAGTGGAATTTTGACCTTCAAAGACTGAGGACAAATTGGGAAAATTAAATTGTCATGGAAATTTTGCATTTCAATAAAATAAGACAAATGTTATAAAGTGAATATAAAAAGAACTCTTAAGAACAACACAGAAGGAAGGGACTATGTTGATTCTTGTTGGAGGAGGATGTGTTGTTTCTTAAACTCAAAAAATGGTGAACTTTCTTGTAGTATTCCAAAATAACACTGGGACATCTGTACATGGAGAAAGATTGTCATTTTCCAATTGGTTTGAACAATGCTTCTTGCAAAGTCATAGTGTGTAAAATTAAAAGTGTTCTTTGCTCTTCATTAAAAGGATATTTTTAGGACATTTGTTTTCATTTCAAGGGATGCTCCAATAAATTTTGTCTTGGTGAGGGTTTCCATCAATGGTTAGATAAAAACGTTACTGCATAGAACAAACTATTTTTGCCTTTGTCAGAGAAGAAACTGATCTTGGCCTTGGAAGTCTCTATGAAGTCTTTTTATGCCAGGTAATTTGAACACAACTTCATTCCTTTGTGTTTTAATTGGATCCTACTCTTCTTGGTTAGAAAACTATAAGGCAAGAATAACATTTTGAACTTAATTTGATGATGCACAGCCTACAAAAATTTCTACATCAGTGTTCATAAAGGAATTTGCAGAATAGTAAAAGAACTGAATCTACATCCTTACATCTGAATATTTCTTTGCAAGAATTGAAGTTAAAACAATCTGATAGTGTAAACCAGAAAGACTATCAGCTAACAAATAGCATGACACTATATTGTGTTCAGGAAAGGAGAAGAATGCCCTTCTAAGCTCTTGAGCCAACATTTATAGAACTACTGGGAGGGATAGTTTCAGCATAGTGTGCAGCTAAGGCTGGAAACCCCTTAGACACAAGTACACAAGCAGGCTGTCTGCCATATAGAAAACAGAGAACCCATGCAAGTAAAAATCAGGCTAAAGGAATGGGCAGCATTAACCCTTCAGCAACACAGCATTCGAGGTGGGATGCTAGACAACTGAGGCATGATCCCAGATGATTTTGTAAACCAGGCCCAGTTGTTAGTAGCTAGGCCAGAACAAGGGCATGGCAGGAGTTCTTGGCCATACACAGAGTGCTTTTCTTCCAGCATGCAACTTGGAATGAATTTTCTTGTGCCCGTGTACCAGGTTCCTCCTCAGAAGATAACCTACTGTGGAGGAGAAAACACAAAAGAGCAATATTGAACAGTGCATTTTAAAGACAACTAAAATGTGGAAATAATCCCAAGATCCCAAGGTTCACAGAAAGTTTTAGTTTGTGTAAACAATAGGATACTGTTCAGTAATTGAAAGCCAAAGATCTACTAACACAAACTATACCATGAATGAACTTCAAAACCACGGTACTAGGTGAAAGAAGCTTGACATTAAAGATCACCCAGAGTAGAATTCATTCATATGCCATGTCTAGAAAGAGCAACTTTAAAGAAATATAATGTAGGTTGCCTATGCATACTGTTAAGGCTGTGTCTCATGCAGTCATAGGTGGCAGTTTTCAGGGGTGACTGGATCTTCAGTGTGAGAAGCTGTCATTGAGGGTGTGTGATCATTACATTGGTCTACTGATTGTTTTGGCACAGTTCTGGGAGCGGACGATGCCAAGGCCCTCCTGGGTGTGAGTGCTACCTGCCCTTAGGAACAGACTGTAAGGGGCGGAAAGAGGGTTGCTGTGGTCACCTGCTGCTTGGTACTTTGCTGCTTTTCTGCCTTCTGCTGACCATGAACCGTTTCTCCTCTGTGACACCCCTCTGCCGTGGCATCCTGATTTGGAGCCAGCCACCTGTGGACCGAAACTTCTAGAAACTGTAAGTCAAAACAAATCTTTCCTCCTTAAACTTTAGGTGTTAGTTACTTTTGTCTCTGCAGTAAGAAATGTAGCTTAAATAGATCCCTAGGGATGGAAGTGAGACCTGGGGTTGCCTGCAATTGGAATCTAGGGACATCTAGGGAATCATAAAAATATGCAAACTCTGTAGCAAAGCTAGACATTTTCTAAAGTTCACTGACCTTTACGCTCTGAAATTAGTGAATTTTATGAATTCTAAATTATACTTCGTTAAAGCTGTTACAAAGTAAAAATTTGATATTATTTTCCTTCAATTTTATTTCAGGTTATTTGCAATGATTTCACAGTTGGTTAAACCCAGTCCTCAAAATAACGGAAGAAAAGTATATTTCTTCTAGACAATGATCTGCCATAGTCGTGCTCTTGGATAGTGATGGTGAACATTTGAGAGATTTCAGAGGTATAATCAGGCCGCTGCTGCAGGTGTTCCACAGCTTCACCACCTAGCTAGGACATCTGATAAAAAGGGTTGTCTAGTAAATGTGAGCCATTCCATAACTCACAACAGAGCATATAATTTACTGACAGCTAATTCTCAATTAGTAGCAAAGACAGCCTCCACATGGCCCTAAAGATAAAAATGGGCTTTTTTTGTCTTCCTGATTAGTTTCTGCACCAAAACTATTACTTATTTGTGAAATCTTGCTCCCATTTTTCCAAGATCTCATTTAAGACCTATCAGTGCAGAGAATCTGAGAACCCGCCTTCCCATGAGAAGGTTTCAAAAGAAAAAATTAAGCCTGAGCAATTGGTTCATTTCA
>NDGM010992834.1:0-11384 GCA_002564305.1 Octomys mimax | reverse complement strand
TATGTGTGTGTGTGTGTGTGTGTGTGTGTGTGTGTGTGTGTGTGGTGTCAGGGCAAGGTGGCAGTGGTGAAGGGCATTTATGGATGAATATGATGAAGAAACACTCTTTGCATAATTAAGTGGGCTTTAGACTAAGCGACCTAAACTTAACATGCCAATATGAACTAGAAGTCTCCAAGAGGGAGTAAAATTGACAGGGTTATATAGTATGTCTTAAGCTTATTTGACTATGGAACAAACAACCTTTCCCCTCACTCCTCCTTTTCCTTCCTTTCCTTCTTTCTCTCCATCCTTTCCTTCACTCCTACCTTCTCTTAGTGCTAAGTATGTCATAGGTTAAGTGTCCCATAGAGTCTAATGTTGAATCAGCCCAACTGGATAAGCGTAAAACTAATGAGATTCAGGCCAAACAAATGTCCTCCAGACCCTGATCCTTGTACAGCCGGAGCACCAGATCCTAACTAGTTGACCTGAGAACATGTGTGTATTCTCCCAGAGGAGATGAGTGGGGAACATGCATGTCAGCCCTGCAGTTTGCACTTGTGCACAAATAATCCAAGGCAGATTCTCAACAGTTCGTGGTTCAGTACTGCTAGGGTTGTATCAGAGGGTCAGTGCATTGAGTTTTGAGATTGAGATTCTCAAATGTGTTTGAGGCTCCTTTAAGAGATTGAAGCTAAAGGTAATGATCTCAGAAAAGTTCTCTTTCCTGTAAAATAATATTTTCTTTCTCTGTAAAGTATAGCAGTCAACTTGTGGTTCATTCTCAAATCATTTTTTAATCTAGCCTAGCCACAATATCAGGTACAGCTGAGTAAGTGTTTGAAATAAAATATATACATATTTTTTCCATTGTGTATTGAGGTAATAGTGATCAAATTCTTAACTTAAACAGAATAGAAAACACTTTTAAGAAAACGTATTTAGTAAAGGGTCTACAGGGTGTCACTACACAGATCGGACTCGTAGTGATCCTCCTGTTTTCAGCCTCCTGAGCTCTGGGATTACAGGTGCACGCCACCATGCCCAGTCTCAATCCCCAGCTCAGTGGGCCCTGGGGAGGGGGTCAACATGGCTCTGGGGATCAAACCCCAAACTCTTTTTTTTAAATATGTTACTTTTCATATGTTTAGGACAATTATTTCTATGCATCAATAATTTCACAAACACTTATCTACTAAACTGCAAATACTAAAAAGATGTTTTCAGGATAAGTGAATTTTCTATACATTTACAAAAGAAATACCACATAACTCAGACATCACATAGTTTAACTTATTTAAAAAACTACTTTGCTTTAGCTTCCAAACAATCCACAGATTTTTTTTTTTTTTATTTAACCTGTAGGTAGCAGTAAACCTAATTAGCCACAAAATAACCCTTATACGATTTTTACTTTCACTTATTTCACTTTAAAATTTGGTCTGTGTGTGGCCAGAGGCTGTGGTCTTCTAGATTACTTAGTAATCCAGTATTTTCTTGAAGAATGCTGTCCTCTGGCTATTCTGTTGTTGGGGTTGTTCCAAAAATAAACTGGTGAGGTTTAAATTACCACAAACTTACAATACCATCTATGATGATGCATTAAGAATTTTCCAGTGAATGAAAAGTATATTTTTATAGTTCACTTCCCCTTCTCCTGACAGAAATAAAAGCCTCTGAGCAAGCTGCAGGGAGTGACCAATTGCCAGAGTGACTCCAGCCCTGTGGAAGAATGCCCTTATTCTTCTCAAAAAGTGTCAGCTATCTGCAGTCATTTTCTTCTCTGGTTTCGTTCTTTACAAGATCAAGGAATACATGAAGCTAATAATGAATGTTAGGTTCTTATTTGGCAGTCTAGTCTATATACTTCAATTGCAAATATACGAATTCTGTACTGTAAGTCTATTGCCATGACGTAATTTCAAGGACTATAAGACTATGAACATTAATTTTGCATCCAGCTGTGGCAGCTGATGTTGTGATTTAAATGTACATTCACAGGCATGACGCTGCGACAGCAGTTCCTCAGAGCTACCTGCGTATGCTTGTACTCACCAGCACACAGATTCCCATGGTGATATGGACAAGAAAAATCATCTTTTTCACAGTATTTTCCATAAACTTTTCCGAGCTTAGTTTTGTGACATAGGCACTCTCCACAAATACAAACTCCTCGGCCGCTGCACACAGGTTGGTCCTTCTGCAACTTGCAGCTTTCCGACAGAAATCCATCTTCTTCCAAGTGACAGCGACTCTCGGCACACTGCCAGCACTTGGAGTCGAGGGAAGTGTCGTCTACACAGCGCCCCTGTGGCCTTCTGTGGTCCTCACACTGACAGCTGCAGCTTCTGTGTATGTGAATTTTAGTGGTTTCATTGAAACCAATCGGCTTGATTATTGCATAATTTTTTCCTCCTGTGACATCACAGTTTTTCATTGTAACTGTTACATTGAAAAGAACCTAAATTTCAGAAGAAAAAGGAAATCTATTGGTGTCTTTTTTTATTGACTATTTTATACCTGTCAATAACATTTGAATCCATATGATATGCATCTTAGAGAAATTAACAGTATTTTTAAATACATATTTAGTCTTTTTCATATGCAGATAAAAATTTCTCTTTATCATTTATTTATTTTGGAAAATTAAAAAAATCTTTTTTATTTTATTTGGTACAAGGTCTTGCTGTGTAGCTCAGACTCCTAGTGATCCTCCTGTCTCAGCCTCCCCAGTGCTGGAATTACAGGCACATGCCACCACACCCACTTTTTGGCGGCTGTCTTGGAGCAGGGCCAGCAAGGCATGTGGTGCCAGGGATTGCACTTGAGTCCTCGCACTTACCAGGCAGGCACTTAGACTGCCAAGCTATCTCCCTAGCCTAAGAATTTTTTATTTAGATAATTTAAAAAAGGAATAATTGCTTAAAATATATTATTTAACAGAACTGAATGTACCTATAGAAGTGTCTACTCCACTTTTTATGATTAATTTCTTAGAAAACTTGACAAAGGACATATCGCTTTCTAGATCGAGCTCTGAAAAGTCAATGTTCCTGGATATTTGGTACTAGGGATGGATAAACCAAAGCAAAGGGCTTCTGCTCTACAAGTTTTAAGCTCTGAGATATTCAAATGCAATTTTTCTTTTCCCGCTAGAGCTCCAAGTAAAGTCTCAGAGTTAAACTTTATACATGTTGTCAGTGGAAGAATAGCGCAAGATTTTCTCTTGTATTATTGCTCAAGGAAACAGGCCGAGGACTCCTTTTCAAGTCTTAAGACTTCACCCAGAGTTACACCTTTGTCTCAGTGAGAGATATTTGTCCAAAACTGTAGAACCAGGCTGGCAGAAATTGGTTTTATTCTTCTGTTATTTTTTTTAATTGTTTTTCTCTCTTTCTCTTTTTTTCCAAAATTGGATTGATTTAATACGTCTATCTAGTTTTTGGTCTACCTTAACACCTTCAGGTACTCGAGGAAATTGTGTGTGTGTGTGTGTGCGTGTGTGTGTGTATCTTCATGTTGGACTGAAATTTGTCACAGTTTAAAAGTAATTAGCGCTCAGCTTTTTGGTTGAGAATTATATGTAGCATGATATAAAATATCTAAATTTAAGGTTTTCTATACATTAGAATTTTAAAAAATGTATATGGTTGTTACAGGGTCTCACTACACAGCTCTGACTTGTAATGATCCTCCTGCTTTCAGCCTCCCCAGTGCTGGGATTATAGGCGTGGGCTACTACGCTCACACTCTGGTCAGCACAGCCCGCCTTGGGGGCGGGGCTGGTGTGGCATGTGGTTCCAGGGATTGAACCGTGGTCCCTGCGCTTGCCTAAGAAGGCGCTTTAGTCTGCTGAGCTATCTAGCCAGCCCCTAAACATTAGAAATCTGAGTCATTACTATAATAATAGAATACATTTGGAGTTGGTGATTTATTTTAAATGTTTTCATTTTTAAGAATAGTAGAGCTAGGTATGGTGATGCATGCCTGTAATCCCAGCACGTGGGAGGCTGTAGGAGGATCATGTGAGTTTGAGGCCAGCCTGGGCTGTGCAGTGAACTCAGGGCCAACCTGGACTATATGCGGAGGCCCTGTCTCAAAACAACCACAACAATAACAAAAAATTAACAGATGTGCAGCATAACGTTGTCAGTGCCCTTAGTGAGAGTAGAGCAGCATTTGGGCTTGGTATAATTAAGAGGTCAGGTGACTATTCTGAAAACCAAATCATTTATAATATTTGCTTGGATCTAAAGAGGGAAAAGGAAGTAAGCAAAGAAAACAAACAAAAAGCCTGTAAGAAGCAAGGAAAACTTCTAATTTTGAGATTTTGTGAGTTATTTAATTTTCCAGAAAATAACTTACTTTTCACCAGCAAAAAATTTTTCTCTCAAGTTAATGAGAATTAAATGTTTTGTAAACTGGCATATGTCTTTTGAATAAAATACAAGGGATTATTATAAATGAAATTAAAGAATTAGAAACTTGTGATAATTAATTTAAATTACAAATTTGTAGGCTCAATCACACCACCCACAGGTTCCAAAATTCAAGAGGAGAAAAATACACTCTAAAGAGAAAGAAAAGCCTATTTTTATTAATTTTGGCATCTCAGAATATTCTATCTCTTTGACTAAAATTTTCTCTTTACTATGACACTGAAGTAATTAATAGAACCGTAAATTAGAAGAGATATTAGAAACCATCTAGTCCAACCTATTCACTTAATAATGAGACAACTGATGTCTCAGAGGTTGAATAGCTAAGTAAAAACCCCTTCACTCTGCAAGGATTTCCTCTGAAAGTATTTTCTGTTCTCTCTTGTGCCAGTGCTTTGACAATCCCTCTCCTACTCCTGTTTCCTGATGCTTCTATCGTCCGGATTTCACATTCTATCTCATCCATCTTTAGGTTGAATGCTGCTCTTTATTGTTCCCTCTCTCACTTTGAATATATTGAGACAATCTCAAAGTGGAAGGATTTAGCCTTCTTAGCCTTTCCAACCATCTGGTGTATTACTTTCAACCTCGCCTTTACTGGGAGACTGCGCGGTTCGCAAGTAACAAGGTGTAAACCTCGCTACAACTGTAGCCGTCACTTGTTTGTACAGACGAGCTTTCCTTGTCTGTACCGGTTGTGACGCCAGTGTATGAAGCTACTGCTAAGTGTTTAATGTAGCGCACGCTTATTTAATGTGCAAGTTTGAGAGTAGTTATTTGAATGAGAACAAGGAGAGACAATAATGGTCACTTTGAAGTGTGTTCTTGGGAGGAGCCAGTAGTTTTTCAGAACGGTTTGGTGCTCTGTGAGAAAGCATGCCCCAGGACGAGTGCATCTTCCGTGAGGAGGCTGCGGGGCTACGTACCTCGTCGTTGCTTGTCACGCTTCCACAGCCCTCCATGCCTGGCTTCCGGGCCCCATCTGGACAGATGGCAGTTATGTTAAAATAGATGCCTTGTACCCGGTTTTCCACTTGAATTTTCACTTCTGAAATAAGCTTCTGCGAAGACATCAGTTTTGAATTACTTAGCGTAGTTGTGTCAGGTGTGCGCAACAAAGCAGAGTCAGGCTTAGCAAATCATTCTAGATTTAATTTTTAACCAAATCAGAATCTGTTTGTATAAAAAGATGAGTAAAGTGAACCAATTATATTTGAAATATGTAAGAAATACCGATGGATGAGATAACTGAATTTCAATTTCCTATTTGTACAGTCATATCCAGGACTGCTTTTTGATTATTTCAGTTATTTATCATTCAGTTTGACTCACAAAAAACGCAATACCATTTGTATTTTTTTATGGGGGATCAAACTCAGGACCTTGCACTTTCCAGGTGGGCACTTACCTCACTGAGCTATCTCCCCGGCCCTCCATTTGTATTTTGATAAAGTTTAAACAACACCATGAGAGTACATACCATAAAGGGTGGATTTTGACTGCTTGCTTCTGACATTTAAGATTAAAAATTTTAATTTCAAGCACTCTGAGTATCCTGAAGGCCAGAATGGATTCCTGTTACAGAATTGAAAGGCACTTCTTGGGGAGCACATTTTTATATAAAACCTACAAGCATTCTCTGACACATATGGCCCTAATGGCTCTCCAACAAATGGTCTAGAATTCTTTTCAAGTCCCCAGGCCCTTGCTTGTGTCAATTAAGTTAGTTTCAAGACTTAATTCTAAAGTAGAGCCTTTTACTGGGAAGGAAACTACCATTCATTCATTTACTTATTTGAACATCATTAAGTAAACATCCATTTAACGTGCGTCCTGTATTAGGGCACCCACTAATTTCTTCTGTCACAATTTCTGACTTCCAAAGGTCCCAGCTTCCTTAAACACTGCTGTGGGTGCAGTGTGTCCTATAAAGCTAGGGGTCTACCGCAGACAAAACCCTACATCTTAGACTGGTAAAAACAAAAGAAGGGAAAACAATATATATATGCATTCTACCTCTATATATCTATATCCAAGAAGAGTGACATGTACTAAGTAAAAAATTTCCAATTGCTTTCATTTTTTTTTTTACTTTAATAAATTTCTTCCTTAATTTTTCTGCATTTAGGACAGGGTCTACAGGGTCTAAAGGGTCTCACTATGTCGATCAGACTCGTATTGATTCTCCTGTTTTCAGCCTCCCAAGTGCTGGGATTACAGGCGTGTGCCACCATGGCCAGTCTCCCTCACCATCTCAGCAAGCCCCATGGGCGGGGCCGGCACTGCACACCAGGGCCAGGGATGGAACCCAGGTGCTTTAGTCTGCTGAGCTATCAGGCCAGCCCTTAGTAATTTTATTTCTTAAAATTGTGCTTTCTAACCTGGAAAGCTCATACACTGCAATTATTAATTAAGTTTAGTAAGCCAATAGACATTGCCAGTGGCATATAATGTTGGCGTGCAATAGTTTGGAAGGTCAGGAGAAAATGCTAAATATAGTAAGTGTTCTCTGCTTGTTTTTGTGAAATTTAGTTTTTCTTAAGACTTTACGGCTGTTAAGCCAATGTTTTTAAAGCTGAGTGTGAACACAAATGTCTAAATTTCTAAACCTTTTTTCCCCTCAGTTTTGGGATATAGAAACTGAACTCCTTACACAATCTTAAGCTTCCCTTTATGAGACAGACTCTTATTTTCCCCTGATGTGTGATTCTTCAATGAATTGGGGATTGTTTCCTTGGGACCATGGAAACAAGATGAATTTTAGAAGAATCAAAAAATGTAGACACGTAAAAATAATAGCAGAATCTTGATGTAAGGAAGTTAGTTAGGGTAAACTTTTAAAAACAATATAATAGAATTTTTCCACTGCAAAGGTAATCAGAACCATCGTGGGTTACCACACCCCACATTTCTAAAGAAATGGACGTGAAACTGGTAACTGATGTCTCCGTTGGTACGGTGAGAACACAGGTCACTGCATGTGCTTTGAGGCATACAAACACAGGGTGATGCCTAGCTGTATAGGTCTCTTCCTTACCTGGATTGTTAGGAATAAACTATCAACCAAAATGAATTATATGCACATTTGATTTTTCTTTAACAAAAACATTCCCTGGTTTTGATTTTTCTTGTGTCATTGTGAGAGAGATGCAATTTCAGATATTTTTCCTTATTTCATTCAACATAATTTTCAGATATATAACAAATCCCAGGTAAAAATAAATCTAAAAAAGTTATTTTCATTTAAAAATAAATTTAAGGGCCAGCCAGATAGCTCAGTGGATTAAAGCACCTGCTGAGGCAGATGCAGGGAGTGGGTTTGATCCTCAGCGTGCCAGCCCTGACCTCACTCCCGGGGGGCACTGAGAGGGTTATTGAGACTCGGGGTGATAGTATGTGCCTGTAATCTCAGCTCTTGGGACACTGAAAACAGAAAGATCACTACAAGTCCGATCTGTGTAGTAAGACTCTGTACTAAAATACATAAAAAAATAAACAGGGTCCTCATTTTATATTCTGTATTGATTCTTTGTCTTTTTGTTTTGTACTGAAATTGATGACAGATATTGCCTGAAGAAAATCAGAAGAGAAGGAGCCTGAGGCTGTTCAGAAACAGTCTGGCTCTTATTTACTTGGTTCAATTCTGCATGTGCTGGGAACAGAGTCCGAGAATGTGGGGAAGTGAGACATTATAAACGGCCCATCAATTCAAGGTAGACGTCATCCATATGGAACCGCAGTGCAGGAAGCACCTGGGGCGCAGAGGGGAGGAACACCTGCATGCGGATGCTGCCTTTGCCCATTAGTTGTGATGGATTTGTTCCACTTTTCAGTTTCCACACACCTGCCCTAACACCTGCCCTAAAGGTCAGATATGAGGATAAATGAAGTCATACAAAGAAAGTGACTGATTCTTAGCAGTGTGAAAGTAACGGTCACTAGGATTACAGCATTCCAACAGTGATTATTACATCTGGGTATGGCCCAGTTTGAAGAAGCAGATGTTTCTTTAATCTTCTTGCATATAGGCATTCACTCTTTGCAAAACTGATGATAGCATATGACCACTTGTTGAATACAATACTGTATCTATTAGGGTGACTCTTTTAGTCAAACTCTTTGGGCAAGACTGCTAAACCATCGTGTGAACAATCAAATGACCATACAGAAGCCAACAGACCCTTCTCCGTAACTTTCACATCTCTGATAGAATGTTCCAGGGAAGACATTTACTTTAAATAACAGTGTGAATTACATGCTTCGTGATGTAGAGATTTATACACTTTCTGCCTTCTTTCGCCATGATGTGTGACTCTCTGAGTGCTAGATTTGCAAAGATTGCAGGTGGCCCAGTGTTAAGTTTTCCATTAATGGGACAAGGAAGGAATAGAAAGTTCAAGTGAGTATCAGAAGGATAGCAGCAATATCACGGCAGAGCCAGAGGTAAACTCCATGTGCTGGCTCTTAATCTTCTGCTCTTTGATGATACCACTGCTTTCCTGATAAAACTTTTTACTTGAGTCATCAAGATCACGCAGCATCGGTTCATATCTTGCTGCAGAAATGTGGAAGTTTCTTTGAAAAATTGCGTACAGTGTATACATACCTTATAGGCTTCCACGACCAAACTGTTGAGGTTGGCAGCTGTTGATTCTATTTCACCAGCAATGGTGCCAGGCAAAAGGGGCAGAAGTTCCTACAAAAATGTATCAGAATATTTACATAGCACTATTGCATGGGACAGCAATCGACATGAACAGTTTTGCAGTTACCAGTTGCAAGGAAGCCATTATGTGACTGAAAAGAAATTTAAGATGTGAAAAACTTAAGTAACCCAGAAATGATAGCACGTGCTTGTGTACATACGCAGGCATGAGTGTGTGTGGATCCTGAATTACAGGACGATCTCATAATTTAATCAAAGAACAGACCAACATTTCATAGCATGTCTTCTGTAGGACACAACCACAGAAGACTTCAAGTATGGAAAGGGTTCTCATCTCAAATAAGTTTGGGAACTTGTACACATTGTCTCCCACTTAAATATTCAAAATGAACCTGGCAAATTAAGTTGGTCAGAATAGGCCTGCAATTTGGAAGCAATTTAATGTTACTTCATACAACATTTTGTAGTACTTTTTTAGTTACTGAACTGTTTTCTCATATGACAAAGATAAATATTATCTAGGGCTGGTATTGCAAAGAATGACCTTTGGGACATGTTGGGTTAGATAGGAGGAAAAGACATAGTTAAAATGGGAACTGCACAGAGAAGATGCCCACAGTATATGACAGAAGCTCTGGATATTCCCAGAAAGAAAATGAGAATTGGCAGAGGCTCGCCAGTCTGATTGAGAAGAAACCCTTCTGATGAGAGCAAAGGGCACACAGGTATATAAGGAATCAGGGTATAGAGGCTTCTTTTCTGTTCATAGGTATCATGAAGTTCCTGCAGTATGCCAGCCAGGCTTAGGCACTAACAATCTGGTATCTCAGATTGTAGGGAAAATATATCACTTATCAATTCCAAAAAATCATTTATTGAACTTTTATTGAGCACCTACGATACATTTACTTGGAAATACTAAATTGCCAGGCCACATACTTAAAGATCTTGCAGGTACATAAAAGTGGCATTCTCATAAGCAATGTATGTGTGAAGCAGCCACAGACACTATTAAAGGGGTTCTCAGCAGGCATTGCAGAGCAGGGGAAAGTTATCAGGGACTGCTTCCTTGAAGAGGTGACTTGTCCACTCTGTCTTAAAGGATGAGTAAGAATCAGCCAAGTAATGAGAGAGGATGGCTTCCAAGTACGGATGTGAAAGAAGGGTGGTGAGGACAAGCACAAAGGACCAAAAGCCCTGCTAGCGAGCACACATGGGACAGCTAGAATCATGGCTCGAGGGACAGTGCAGGCAGAGCACAGCGGCAGAAGGAGGCCAGCCAGACAGGCAGAGGCCAGGCGGTCACCTGGGCCATATTAGGGTTTGCCCTTCTAATCAGAGGGAGCCCCTGGGATGTGCCACTTTGGGCAGCCCTACTACTGCACTTGTGACTTTAGCAGGTCACCCTGACAGCCACGTGCAGGGTGGATTTGCGAGGCGGGTTAGAAAGCGGCTTTGGGCAGAGAAAAGATGGCTCGTACAAAGGATCCCCAGGCAGTACAGTGGGTGACTTCATGGCACACGTGGGCTCCTCGGGCTGCTAGGTCCGGGTGAACTTGCGCGCAGTTCAGTTAATATTATACTCGATTTAACGCTTCATCAATCAAAGGCAAATTTGCAAAGGAGGAGGGAGAAACTGGGAAAGCTAGAGCCAATAATAGTCTGAAAAAATAATAAACAGCAGGGAAAGAGAAGAGCAAAGCTATTTAAATAAGCTGTACATAAAGTCAGCTATTAAACCTAGAGAGGAGCACAGGATTTGAGGGGTAGAAATCTCTGGGCAAGTAGTTCAGCCTTGTAAATGTTTCCTAATCTTAAAATGGGAATATTAATAAAAGGGCCCTCATTGTTTTAATACCTAAGATAAGTAGAGAATTAATATTTAAAATCTCAGTCCCTGACAATAGTTAATTTAAGTACATAAGAAATAAAAGTGATACCTGTTCCTATTAAAGTATTTCCGATCATTTAATTTGAGTTAGAGTCCTACTTCTGCGGATGTGCTAATTTGCTGTTACATTAAGAAAAAAAATGAGGGCCCAGGGAGATGGCTCAGTAGCATAAGCTCTTCTTTGGCAAGCACAAGGGCCTGAGTTCAATCCTGGGTTCCGAAAAAAAAAAAAATGGTTCTGTGGCATATACATTTTGGAAACCAACTAAATAAGATTTCATTTTTCATTTCTATAGGATGAAAGATATGATTAAAGCACTTAATAATAATTAGATAATTAAGATGACTAATTGTATAGTTAGATGTTATGCAAATGTGTGAAATAATACCAACTTTTTGGCAAATG
>NDGM010992818.1:0-12971 GCA_002564305.1 Octomys mimax | reverse complement strand
CACACACACACACACACACACACACACAAATAAATTTTAAAAAATTTAAAAAAAAAAGAAAGATAGGAAGGAAGAAAGAAGAGATCTCTGTGAGATTGCTTCATGGTTCAAAGGAAGCTGCATCTCTCATATGATCCCTGTCACTGTCAGGACAGCCAGTTTAACAGTGACCTATCTGTGGTGTGACCAAAGAGGATGGCCATTTGTGGTGTTGTCTGAAAAGGCTTCAGTGATGAAAAATGGTTATAATTCTTGGTGTATATATGAGACAAAATCACTCAATAGGTGCTGTGTGCTAAGAAAACAGTAGGCTTTTCCAAAGAGCACTCAGGTTAAAATTAGATGATAGTTGCCAAGCTGAGAACACTTATTAAAGTGAGCATAATCACAATG
The DNA here is from genome assembly GCA_002564305.1 of Octomys mimax. NCBI lineage: Eukaryota > Metazoa > Chordata > Mammalia > Rodentia > Octodontidae > Octomys > Octomys mimax. The sequence goes on along the minus strand of NDGM010992818.1, from coordinate 12,578 downwards.
CTGAGCTACCCCAGCTGAGAAGTAGTCATGTGATGTTCTGAGTAAGACTTGAAGGCTTACATGGAATGATGGGATCTAGTTTTATAGAGCATAAGATGATTCAAAGGTGAAGTGACAAGGTTTTATTTATTCTTCTACTTATCCTGCATATGTATGGATCAATTTAAATGTTCCAAGAGGCTCCTATGTTGAAGGCTTGGTCCCCAAATTCATGATGCTGTGGGAGGGTAGAGCACAGTGGGTGAAAAAGAGATGACTAGGAAGTGGGCCCCTGAATGGGCTCTTAAGACCCTGGACCCTTTCTGTTTCTTTCTTTCTCTTTCTTTTTTCTCTCTTTCTCTGCTTCCTAGCTGCTATGAAGTGAGCAGCTTTAGCCTCTGACCCATGGTATGGGTCCTCGCCACAGGCTCACAGTGGTAGATCCAACAGACCATGACTGAGACCTCTGAAACTATGATCCAAAATAAACCTTTCCCTCTTTTAAGTCGTTTATCTCAGGGTTTTTGTCACAGCAACAGAAAGCTGACTGACCAGAAGAAATGGTGGTAAACAGATTGAAAGATTGAGTCCTTACTCAAAGAAAGAGAATAAAAATTAAAATAGATCATGTGATAAGCACTACTGTAATGGACCAAGACAGTCACATCCATCCCATGCCATATTTTCTCTATAATGTCAACATACCTCTTCCTTGTCAAGATACAGAGTCTTTATCCTTTGCTCTGTGACTTGTCTTGACAAGTAATAAAGTGTGGCAGAAGTGACACTGGGTGATTGCGAAAGTGAACCTTCAGAGTTAGAAAGCATTTGCCTTCTCTTAAATGTGACACTTCCTATGAACCTGGCTACCACATATGGAGGACACCAGATCCGCCAAGGAGTGAGACCCACGGGGCCTTACTGACACCCACATCCCACAGCCAGGACCAATGCCACTTTAAGCCTGGCAGCCCAATCACCTGAAGCAGAAGACCCATGTGGTACCCAGGGAGGAGCCTCGAGGAAGGATAAGCTGTCGTTTCCAGCCATTGTATTTGGTATGATTTGCTCTGCATCAGTAGATGACTGGGATGGTGTGAAGCAGAAAAAGTTGCTGAGAAGTAGCACAGCACAGAAGCCCATGATCATGGCATGTAGAGTCACGCACCTTTTGTCCAGCGCTTGCCTGACCATGCCTACATCAGAGGGAGAGCCCTTAGAAGCAGAAGTAGAGGGTGGCTGCTCCCCCAAGGAAGGAATGTGCCTAGGAGAGCTAGAATTAGGAGAAGTGACCAAAGATGGACTTGGAGAGGGGGGCAGGGCCTGGCAGGAGTTTTCTGAGGCCCACAGGGAGCCATAGAGATCCTTGCAGACAGATCTCCAAATAGAACCTCAAACTGCCGCCTCCTGCTTCAGTGCTCTGTCCTCTAAATGACATCATCCTTCCCTGGTATCTCTGAGTAATGAACCAACACAAGCTTTAGCTCCAGAGATAAGGCTCCTGTACCCCTACGCTGTCCTGTCCAGCTGGGCCCAAACCATTCAACTGAGGCCTCTCAGTTGCCTGGGCCCCCACATACAAGGTCCAGTACTGCCCCTTTCCCAGCACTCGCAGGACTGCACTGGAGTCGGGCCTTCACCCTCTTTTCTGTGGGCCAAAAGACACCAACAGTCTGTGGTTGGGCAAATATGCCCTAAGAAGGCCACAGAGTTATCAGTGCTATCCTGCAATAATGCACCATGTAATATATAAAGCACAAGTGATATGTGATGCTGCAAAGAGGCTGTTTTGTATGAGTTAAGAAATCAGACAGGCCATTTCCAGACATCACAGTGGAGCAGGGGACCAGGGGGGAAAACCAGAGACCAGTCCAAAGGAAGGAGGGCAGCCAGGAAGGGACCAGCACTCCAGAGAAACCATCCATCCAATTTTGAATTTAATTTTTTTTTCATCAGACCAGCAGTATCTGGTACTATCTTCTTACAAAGAGAAACAGAAGCAGGATGTCCCAGCTCCCAGTCAGCCATAGGCTCACCAAGGGAAACTCTGATAAGTGACAGTTTCCTGCGTTGCCAGCTTCTTCATGTTTTATTTTTCGGTGTACCATCATGCTTGCAAAATGCCCATCTGTGTAAGCACCCGAGATAGTCAACACACCATCATTAAATAGTCTGTGCATAAGGTTATTTTACCGACTTCAGGTTCATGTCCTGAGCATGTTGAAGGTAGGCTGAGCTAGGCCGGGATGCTTGGCCAGCAGGTATATAGATGCACTTTCAAGATATTCCCAATTTACAGTAAATTTCATGAGAAGTAATGAGATGTAACTCTACCACATTCGAGGGCCATCTGTGGAGACACATTCATCGAACAGCATAAAGTAAGGAACCTCACAGCCAAAGGGAAAGGAAGTGCTAAAGGCAGGCCTTCAGTCCAGGAAGAGCCCCACCACCCTGAGAGCTGGAAACACATTCCAAGGCTGCAGGCAGAGAGTGAGCCTTCTGCCTCTCCAGTGTGTCTGTGTGCCTAAGAGCACTTTCTTCCGTTCTAAAAACTGACACATAAAAATTAAACATACAACATATGCACCATCTTATTTATTTATTAGTTCTGGTGATAACACCTAACATCTACCCTCTTCACAGTTTTTAGGTGTACAGTGCACTGTTATTAACCATAGCCACCATGTTGTACAATAAATCTCTTGACTTTACTCTTCCTGTCTCATGGAAATTTGGGGCCCTGCCCCCAGCCTCTTCCTATTTCGCCCAGGCCCTGCCCCCAGCCTCTGGTGGCCATCATCAACCCTCTACTGCTCTGAGACCAACTCCTTTAGATTTTACACGTGAGTGAGTATCTGAGGTGTTTGTCTTTCTACGGCTAGCTTATTTCACTTGACATCATGTACTCCAGGCTCTGGCACACAGTAAACACAGGAATGCAGACATCCTCTCAAAACACTGATTTTGCTTCCTTTCCATGTGCACCCAGAGGTGGGCTTGCTCGGTTATGTGGGCCCTCCATTTTAATTTCTTAGCAGCTTTTTGAAACTATTTACCCCAGTTCTGAAATTGACAGAAACTAAAACCAAAATAACTATGTTACTGAGTAATTTTAAATAGAAACCTGCAAATATGATGCTGAGTACAAACACCAGGAATGATGTCGATAACAATCTAGAAAAGTATGCCAAAGATTTTCCAGGAATGATAGAGTTCAATCATCACAATAGGCAGGTGGATCTCATGTCATCATCAGTTGAAGAGAGAACTGGGACAGAACAGTGGGCAGAATGAGGAAGTCATCCTGACTAAAGCCAGATAAATAAAGAGGCACAAATGACAGGTGACATGAATGCCCACTTCTTACTAGAATAAGAAAAGAAAGTAAAGAAGAGAAGAGTCAGTATTTTAGAGATGGCTGATGAGAATGTTCTAGAAATGCTGGAAGACACCAGTGTTTAGATCCAGGAAACTCAACAAACTTTGAGTCAATATAAATATTTTTTTAAATCTGACACATGCATCGATACATCATAGTGACACTCTAGAACCCAGTGACAAGAGAAAATTTGAAAACTCTGCAGGAACAGAGTTGGTCACCTATAAACAGCAGCCACCTACCCACACACGCCTTCTCAACAGCAACACACAGGCCCAGGCAAGAGTTACGGAAGCTGCTGAGGCATCATTTTATGCTGGCGCGACTGGCAAGAATTACGCAGTCTGATAGCAGTAAGGACTGGAGATGCTGTGAATCAGTAAGCTCTCATCACTGCCGGTGGAATGGCAAGCTGTTCAAATGGCTGGGGAAATTTTTATTTTACTTAGAAAAGTAGAAACAAGCACTCCCTCTGACTCATCCTTTCTATTCCTGGGGAAACACTTGCAAACTTGAACTCAGAGGCAAATGCACAAGAATTTTCAGAGCAGCAGAACTGAAAACAATACAAAATTTTAAAACATCAAAATTTCCCACAATACATGGGAAAATAAATTGTGGTATCAGCTACACATGTTAAGATGAGGGAGCCTCAACAACATAACGTGGGCAAGCATCTTAAGGTACAAAATATGAGGGCAATAACAGAAGCTCCAAAAACAGCCAAGAGCTGAGAGATAATAACTAACATTGGTAACTTGGGGTGTGTACAGTAAAATAATTTTTAAATGGGTATATGACAAGTTCAGCTTATTGATTTTTTCCTCAGGAGGAAGAGAATAGAAGGGAGGAGGAGTGGGAAGAGGCTGGTATTTGTATCTTATGTGGAGCATTACGTTCCAAAGTGAAATCCAGTGTAAGGACAAGAATGTTAGTGTGTGTTCAATGTGGTTGATGGCCTTAGAGAATATTTATGTTCTTATCTGTAATTTTCTCTATGATTTAAATGCACTTTAATTTCAGAAACAAACAATCATATCCACAATACAAAGAACTCACAAAAACATTACGAAGAAGAACATAAACACTCCCAAAATGGACAAAAGTATTAAAGATACATCACTAGAGATACACAAATAGCAACTAAACACATGAAACACTCAACATTGGTAGTTATTGAGGAAATAAAAATTACAACTACAAGGACATAGTACTGCATATTCGCTAGAAAGGCTAAAATTGTAGAGATCATTCAAGTATTGATGAAGATGTGGAACAGTGGGCCTCTTTTATTTTCTCTTTTCTCTTTTCTCCTTTTTTACCACTAGGGATGAACCTAGGGCCTTGCACATGCAAGGCAAGTGCTCACCACTCAGCAACATACCCAGCCGTGTACAGCTTTATGTCACAGTGGAAATATGCAATGATACAATGATGTCACTTTGATAGTCTCTTTACAGTTAAACATGTAGCCCATATGAACATACTAACCACAAAACCTAGCCATTCCATCCTTAGGCATTTACTTAAGACAAAGGAAAACATGTGTCCACATTAGACTTGTACTCAAATGACCATAGTAGCCTCATTTATAATTGCCAAGAATTGGAAACAGCCAAAATGTCCATCAGAAGATATATGAATAAATACATAATTATTTACACTTAATAATTGTAGGTGTTTTGAGGTACACTGTGTTGTTTCAATACATATATACATTGAATAATAATCAAATCTTATTATTCATTATATCCTGAAACATTTATCATTTCTTTGTGGTAGGAACATTTAAGATCCTCTTTTCTAGCTATCGTGAAATACACGATGCAATACTATTATCTGCAGTTATCCTGTCCTATCATAGAACACCAGAACATATTCTTCCTCTAGCATGGTAACTTGGTATTTGTTCAACAGCTCTACCAATCCTTCCTCCCTTCCAAAATCCTCAGCCTCTGGTGACTACTATTCTACTCTCTACTTTTATGAAATAAACTTTAAAAAATTCATATATGAATGAGATCAAGCAGTATCCGTCTTTCTATGTGTGGCTTATTTCATTAACACAATGTCCTCTTGCTCCACTCAGGTTCAGATTGTTAACACAAGTTACAAGATGCTGTTCTTTTTTACTGTGGAATGATGTTCTATTAGGAATGCATAGCACATTTTCAACCTACTCTCTAATGAGGGATAGTTAGCTTGAGTCTACATCTTGGTTACTGTGAATAGTGCTACAATAAACTGGGTCACAGGTATCTCTTCAACATACTGATTTCATCTCTTTTGCATGTATACCCAGCAGGCAGATTGCTGGACTATATGGAAGATCCATTTGTAATTTTTTGTGGAATCTCCACTCTGGTGTTTTGTTTTGTTTTGTTTTGTTTTTGTTTTTTGTAATGGCTACACTAATTTACATTCCCACAAAAACAATCATTTTAAAATAATTAAGTAAAAATCCAAAGAGCCTATATGATCTATGATTCCCCAGATTTTAGGAAATATCAGTTAATATATAGTAATCAAAAGCAGACCAATGATTGCTAAAGGATGGGGAGGAGTATGGGGAAGCTTTTCAGAGTTTTTATGCTGCTTGTGGTAATAGCCTTATTTATGTTAAAATTGATCAAATGTCTTCCTTTAGTATGTGCACTATTAGATATCAATTACGTATATCTCATCACATCTGTCAGAAATAGAGCAAATGGAAAATTGGTACCTGGTTAGCAAGGTAGATGGGGCCACAAGCCATAATCCTGCAAAGACACTGACTAAAGTGGGTCAAATGTTCACTAAAGTCCAGAAAGCTCCATGAATCGGGTGCACCAGGGTTCCTGGAGAGCTTGCTATGGCAAAGATCCAAGTCACTGTTCCCATTTCCCAACAGACCAACCCACCCCTTCCTGTCTCCCCTACACACTGCTGCCCACCCCTCTGTTCCCTGTGGCAGAAAGGCTTGGCCCTGCTCAGCTGTTGGGTATTTGTCTCCAGGGCAAGGCTTCCAGTTCCCTCCCTCTCCTCTGAGAGAAGTCCCCTGCAGGGCCAGTCTGTCTGCCAGGCAGGCCCAGGTGGCACAATTGGTATCTTTCTATTAAGAACAGTAGTTGAAAAACAAAACAAAAGCAAAAAAGCCTTAGATTTTTTTTTTTTACTCACTTTATAACATTTAAAATAAACAGAGATTTCCTAAGCATTTCAGGAAATCTTCCAATAGGAAGGAAGGAAATGAGAGGAAAGGTAAGAAGGAAGGTTTGAAAGGATTCAGCAGCGTGCGACACGGGATGGGGGTACTGTGGTGTGGAGGAAGAGGGGCAAGCCCGGTTCCTGTGGGCTTCAGCAGATGACGATGTCATGATTTCTGTGCCTTTACAACACCAAGACTTGCAGTGTTTGTTCCACAGCTATGGATAACCAGTTACTACCTTACTGCCCGGCCTTTCCCCAGAGTGAGACGCTGGCTCTTTGCCATGTAGAAACAAGCACCTGCCCTAGCACAGAGTCCCCCCGAGGCATGCAGTGTCTGGCCTCCCACCGCAGTGGGCCATGACGCTCTGGCTCAAGGTGTATTTTGTACTGTAAAGGCTTGATCCCCTCTTTTGACACCAATTCAAGCTATTGGATTTAGTTCTTAGAAGAAAGAGGACACCATGCAGTGAGACCCCAAGGATCACTCAGTCACAGACCTAAATGAAAGACAATGAATGAAATGTAATGAAGCATGAATACAGGAAGCACACAAGGCACATCGATGTTCTGGAACAGGTCACCTAGGGACTGCACCCTGCTGGGATGTTGGCCACCCCTCCTGGGACTAGAGAAACATCTGCCACATTTCTCTGTACAGAAAGCCCCAACTTGGGAACATCTGTGTTGCAAACTCACAGACACAATCAGACCTCGCCTCACAAACACTTGTAGGTGTGAACAGACCTTGACACAGCTCCTGTGTCTGCTGGATGCTGTCATAGTTGTGCCACTGCGCGTGGGCTGCATAGTGCTATAGGGTATATGGCAGTGCAATGCTCCTGGAACCCAGGATGTCAGGGAGCCAGGGGAAAAGCAGCAGTGATGTGGAGGGGCTGCTTGGAAGTGCAAAGCAGGGCACACTGAGTATTTGTGTCAATAATGTCTAAGACTTGTTTTGTTGGACTTAGGAAGGAATGCAACTCACATTTATCCTCCTGGACTGGAATTCTTAGTAAGAAACACAAGGTGTGAACAAGGCCAGTGTCTGGTGGATTCTCACCAAACATAACACCTTCTTCTGGGTAACATTCAGCTTCTGGCTCACCACTAGGGCCTCTCAATCCTCCTAACTGACCTCAAGCTCCCAGCCTTTGACCACCACCAGAGGCCTCAAGGGCTCACCCAGAGTCCCTGAGGTTGAGTGACCCCACAGGTCCCTGGCTGTTGTGCAGTGGCAGGCTTGGCCAGCACACAGGACTGTACAGTTTGATGGTGGTCACCATGGGGGCCCCACATCAGCACTCATGGCACCTGCTCCCTGGGCTGGGTTCCTCTCCATGTTACAAGGGAGCACGCAATCTCAGGAGAGCAGCAAAGGAGAGAGGTGGCCGTGGCTGGTGGAAGGCACCACACGCCCCTGGGTGTCAGGTTCCAGGGCCGAGAATGCGTGCAGTGTGTATCTTTGCCGACCTGCACTTTTCTGGAGCACAGGACTTGTGCAAATCCAGGGGTTTCTCCCTTGTCGAGTGGTATCGTCTGTCCAGTCATGTAGCCTCGGAGTGGTCTCACCAGGGGCCGCAGGCACTTTCCCCCTGGGATCACATAACAATTGGCTCCTATTCACTTCACTCTCTGGAGGCAAGGAGCTGTGACATCTGTGCGGCAGGTTCCCAAACGCTCAGCCTGAGGCCCATGCACAGCCAGCACCCAGTACAATTCATGAATTACTGAGTCTCAAAGGCTGGAAGAGAAAGGCCTCATTCTGCTCCCTCTGAGACCCACCTCTGATGATCTTCTGTGCGATGCCGCACAGCTTGTCCTCACAACCTCCTAACTCTCCTTTCTTGCCATTCAAGTGAGCATTGTTTCCCAATGCAAACAGATGTATGTGCCAAGACAAAGGAATGCTGCCTTCTCCGCAGGCCAGACTCAACTGTAGCGACCCACACTCATTTTTGGCAGCTCCTGCAGTAGAAGTAGAAGAGAGTTTCCCTGCCTGCTCCCCTCCCTTCCTCCTCACTCATGAAGGACCTCATGTTTACCATGTTCATGATGATGTTAAGTAGTCGAGTGACACCCAGACCATGCCTGCTCTGCACCCCAGGCCAGGCCCTCTGGGAGGCACCGTGCAGCCCCCACCCTACAAGTGTATGATAAAGAAGTAAATAGTGTTGACACTTTCCTCCTAGGAAAAGCTCTCATAGGTTTTCCTTGAAAACTTGGCTACAAGTCAAGGACTCCACCGTGTCTCTGTGTCCTTCCGTCCCTTCTGAAGGATTACTGGCCTTCAGATAGGCTCTGGCCTTTCACTTCTGGGGCCATTGCCTCCTCCTTCCAATGTTGGATCAGGTAATGTGAGCAGCCCTGTGGAAAAAGGTTCCCTGTGCCTCAGCCACCAGGCCCGCGCTGGGCCTCAGACTTCCTCAGAGCACCCGAAGGCACAGGAGAGAGGGCACCAGATCCCTGCTCCTAAAAGCACTACCACGCACACTGCGCATGCGCCGGCTGGATTCTGACACCGACTGAGGACCTCTCTGCTGCTTGCAGGCACATCAGCTCCTCGGGCTTCACCTTTGACACTATCTTTCTTTGAGCAAAGTAGTTTCTTAGTCATTTTGCCAAATGAAACACATTTTTCTCATTTCTGCTGACTTAAAAAAAAGGAATTATCTACTCTCTGCTGTATAACTTACCCTCATACTTGGAGAAGGGAAACCCGAGACTGTCCTCACTAGGGTTGTCCTTATCCTGTAGCACAGTAGTGGCCCAGAGCTGTCCCCAGCCTGTGCCAGGCCCCACTTGCCTCCAGGAGATGTGGCCACCATCCGCACTCTGGGCCTTGAGCCTGGTCTGTCTGTAGCAGGCGTGGGTCCATCTGCCACAGTGAGAGTGTCCGAGTGAAGCTGACACCAACACTTCATCACCAGAGAGGTGCAGGTTCCCAAAGACCCTTCTATCTTCCTATCTTCTGTCCTGGCCAAAACCAGATGAAGGGCTAGGGGGGGCTTCCTGCTGTCCTCCTCTCTCCACTGCCTGGGCCTGGACCAGGTGTAGTGCAAGGAACACTCTGAATGTCTTAGCTTCCTTGGGTGACAATGAATCTGGACTTTCTAATGCCGCCACAGCCTGGCACAGGCTCTGGCTTTCCCTGCCAGCCCTCACGGAGCAGGGCAATATTCCCTTCCACACTGGCCCCTTTGCACTGGCACACTGCCATGCCAGCACACATCCTTCTGCCCTATCCCTCCCCAGGCCCCTGAGGGCCTCCACCTGTGTTCACTCCAGGATAGTCCCTGCCTCTGCCTCACCCACAGCATCCCATAGTACCAGCCTGACCTGCAACAGTCAGCCTGTGTCTGGAGGTTTTGGCAATAGCATCCATTACCTGTTTGGGTAGACCACAAGCTTATGGCAGGGAACTGGCAGGAATCCAGCAGGGCCATGAGGAAAGCTGCCCTTCTGCTGTCCAGCCACAGGGGTCAAGGGGACTGGTCCCAGCCCTGGCTCGGCTCACTGGAGCATCTGTGCAGGGCGCCTGCACCCACCCATAGCATAGTCATGCTGGGAAGGGTACTATGGACCAGTAGGAGGCCTGGGAGCTACAAAGGGCAGTCACTTGGTCACCTGCCCTGCAGCAAGCACCATGCCTGCTGGCCCCTCAGTGGGCCCTACGTCACTGAGAGCACTGCGTGCATGCCTGGACAATGCTTGTCCTGTGGAGGGGCCCGTAGGTGACACTCAGCAGCATCTGAATCGTGCTGCTGCGCAAAGGAATGCCTTCCCTCCCCGGTTTCTCACCTTCCTGTCATTTCCCACTAGGAACACTGGGGGGCAGTCATCCGACACTGTGCAGACTGCTCCGCTCCCTTGCACTGAAAAGGGTCCTTCCTCATGGCCGAGAGGAGCCCACTGGGCTCCAGCTCGGCCGACTGCCCCAGAGTGGACTGATCTGCCACTCACACAGCTGCTGCAGAGACCTCAGGACTCACAGATGGCGTGAGAGGAGGCGCAGTCCGAGCCAGCTGTGCTCAGCGGGCAGGGAAAGCACACGGCTTCAGGTCCTTACCATTCTTCCTCTCGCGCTCCTCAGCAAAGGAAGAAGGTCTGGTGTCCACAGAACAGAGCCCGGCTGGGAAAGGGTGGCAGCTGTTGTCACTCTGCTGTCGTCCTCCCTTAGGGCATTTGGTTAACTGGAAACAGTGCCCCAGAGCAGCGCAGTGAGTTCCTGAGGACCAAAATGTGAAGGAACAAGACAGTCTGCTCACAGAACAGCAGGGCTGAAAGACAGGCCAGCACATAAGTGAGTGAATGACTCAGACAAGGACAGGTCTGCGGGCATCTCCTGGCCGGGCAGGAGTGGGGCCGGGGGGGCCTCCCTGCGCTCTCACCACACTCACTCATGCCACTGTGTTCTCCCGCACCACACGCTCACCCTCCTGCACATGTGCCCACTCGAGTGCACAAGGTCACACAGCTACATAGTCACATGCGTTGCACACTCAGGTATACACACATTTTCACACACACACCTACATTCACCGTACACACACACACACACACACACACACACCTGTTGCCAGGGACTGTCTGTCCCCACCGCCTGCAGCCAAGGCAAGCGTGCATGGGGGAGCAGGTGCCCTCCAGGGTCCTACCCTCTAACGCAGCCTTCAAGGGGCCAGATCAGCTCGCACAGCTGCCTACTGCTTAAGGGATCTCAACACTCCTGTGGTGTCCACCCTCCCTGGAAGGGACCCAGCTGCCCAGAGTTACTCGAGTCACACTCCTGGACAGCAGGGCCACATCCTGGCCTCCCCTACCTCAACAGCCAGGACCCAGCTTAAGATTTCATCGATCATAGCTCTGTCCCCAACTTTTACTTTCTTTTACTCTTTGTCATTTTTTTCTTTGTCACTTCAGTAGATTTATTTCAAGGCTTTTTGTTGATTTTGAGGGAGTATTTGAGTTAACAGAAAAGTTGCAAAAATAGTTCAGAGATTTCTATATCATAATCCTCCTCATCTGTCAATTTGCTTTCTGCGATTTTGGTTACCTAGTGCCAGTTAAGTTCTGAAATATTAAATGGGAAACTTTAGAAATAAGAAATTCATAACTTTATAAAAACTTGCATTGCAATAGATTGTCATTCTTATCATTGTTCCACCTATCCTCGGTGATTGTCAGTCCTTTACTGTGTCTAACTTGTGCATTAAACTCTACCATCAAGCACTATGAACAGGAAAAGCCTATCAAGGGCTCAGTACTACTCGAGGCTTCAGGCACCCGAGCATTTGGAACGTGTCCCCAGGACAAGGAAGGCCACATATACCATGTGCCCAGCCCCCACTGCTGCTGACGTCATTCATAACCACAGGGCAATTACCAAAGCCCAGACTGACCTTGGGAAAATATGACTAGCCGTGTGTAGGCCTTCCCCAAATGCCAGCAGCTTCCCAGTGATGTCTTGTTCTGCCCTAGAAGCCTAGTGGGCTATGACCTGCATCTCTGCTGTCGTCTAGCAGGAAAGGATCGCTTCCTACCCTTGGCTCTGGAAGAGAAACCGGTGGTGTCAGAGTCTATTCCTTGGTTTGTGTTTATCTAGTATTGTCCTGATTAGATTAGACATCAAGGCACATTGAGACCCATTTTATTGTTACTTCAACCAGTGCCCAGGCCCAGCATGTGTGGGAGTCCTTCTGCATGCTCGCTATAACCTCCTCCATCAGACAGGCCTGGTGTGAAACCCTGCAGCAGAACTCCCTGAAGAGATGCAAGGGGTAGGATCCACCCAACTAATCCAGGAGCAGAACATCTTGCCAGAGGGGCACAGCAGGTCCACTCCCACACGCTGCAACAGGAAGAAGCAGAGCACAATAGCCAGACCCAAGTGAGACTCACCTGGATGAGTTTGACATGATGGATCTGGAACCGGTAAGCTGAGACACTGTGCTAGACCCAGATCTGTGAAAGCATCCTCTCTCTTTCTCTCTTGATTGAGAGAGGGGGCAACAGGTAACTGGGGTGAACTAGT
>NDGM010992808.1:0-11716 GCA_002564305.1 Octomys mimax | reverse complement strand
ACCAATTTGGTTTGAAACTGTCTCATTGCTATTTGTTTTTCAATAAAATTATGGGGAAAAAAGGAAAATGATGATGAAATAAAAAAATTAAAAAATTTAAAAAAATGTGTAAGACTTTTAGGACATTTTAGGTCAAACCATAATATTCAACCACTGACTCCAAAAGGCTCAAGTGAGTCTTCTTATGCAAAAGGCACTTGTTTTATTTTTCAAAGCTGTGAAATACTTAATCTTTTCAACATAACTGATTTTGCATCAAATCTAAAGTCTGTTCTGAGAATCAAGGCAAACTCTTATCTGTGAGCAGTTGAAAACAAAAAAATTAAATATTTCTATCAAATAATAGAAGAAAGTAAAATTTTCCGTTCAAAAATGTAGGGATCGGGGAATGGAAAGGAACTGATGGAAAACGTATCTGAAATCCAACAAGCAAAATATTAAATTGTTGGGCCATATCTAGCACCTGGGGCGTGTGTGGTGTGCTGTGGCTCAACGATGCTTGGGTGGCACTGGCTCTGTCAAAGGGCTTGTGAGAGCCCACACGGCCTCTCTTCTGGACTCACTCCCTACTTACAGCTTTCCTCAGCGGACAGTACACTTTCCTAAAGGCTTCCAATTCTTGAAGTCTTGATTAAACATTAAGCTTCACTCTTAAAACTTCAAACACTGTCTGTAAAGAACCTATTATGGTACCTTAGTTCAGTTCACAAAATTAATTTTTTCCATGACTGTGGTTGCAAAATGAACTGAGAGAAGACAGACATCGTAAGAAAGTTTGATTCAATTCTCATCAATTTTTACTTGGGACCAGAGTAGTAGGACAAATAAAAATCAATAACTGGAGTACTATTTTCCTATCCTTTCTGTGCAGCTGAAGTTTGGATTGAAGCCCCCATACATCCATACTTCTATATTCTGCATGCCTGAAAATGTAGCACCACATGGATATTAAATTAAATACTTTGATGATGCTATTAATTATTGGTGGTTTGATTAATACCCTGGAACCTTTGTAACATGGGTGGAGTGGCTCTAATTGCCTGGAGGGCCAAGCACTGGGAAATACATTAATAGGCGTCTTAGATTGAGGAAGGAACCCTGGAGTACACCCTTGAAACTCCATCTTGAGATCAATTCATTTCCCTGGGATGTGTTAAAGGCATATTGTCTATTGTCCTGATGTGAAATGTTTCACTTTTTTAATATTAATGTTTTCAGCATCCCATCCACAATTTTATTATTCCACCTTATAAGAGCTATGTCTAGGAAAAGATGCATGATTTTTACATTTTTTTCTTCTGAATCTCAGATATAGGTAAAGCAGGTACCAGCATCTATGTCATAGCTTGAAAAGTTCACTGCTTTTAAATTTCCTCTGTGAGTGCACTTCATTGGCTACCTTGAAATTCTACCTCACATAAAGTCTTAGGATATGATAAAATATATATAGATAAAAATGTAAGTGCTCATTCTGATCTGAAGCTAATTGAGACTGGATTTTTCTGTCCTCGTTCCCATGAGCAATCTGATCTTCTTAGATCTAACATGTATCACCCGTCAGACTGTTTCCAATTGTTTTGACTCTACAAAGGGGAGCTTGCTAAAGTGACACAGGAATTGAATTCTTCATTGTTCATATTTGCTTCCTGTTTGAATTATTTGGTTCTATTGTATATTGTTCACATTTATAACAAACTTTATTTTCTTACTATTTTCCCATTGTAAGTAGTTTTAATGAATGTTCATCATGATTTTAATAATACTTAAACCCAAAAAAGAATAAGCCTCTCATTCTCACAGGTATTCAGTCTGGCAATTCAATCAAACAAGTTATAATTCTGTTATATTCATTTTACAATTAGATTCAAATTGTTTGACATCTTGTCCATTCCTTATTTAAACATGATCGGAAAAGGAAAGGAACAAAGATAACACAGGGAAAGCTTGCTCAACTTGTCTTTATGATTCAGTGTGGATATTCCTGAAAAACTAAAACTTGCACTTAATTTGATCCAGTATTCACCTTCTTCGTGTTCCCTCACAAAAGGAAAAACATCACACACCCGCAATACATATACACATTCTATCTATCTATCTATCTATCTATCTATCTATTTATCTATCTATTTATAGTAACAGAATTTATAACAGCTAAGTCTTGACAACAACCCATCTACAGATAAATGGATAATGGCATGATATTTTTATATATTGGGATATTTTTCTCCCATAAAAAATAATAAACCTGAGGCATTTATAAGTAAATTGATGCATCTGAAACTATACTCTTAAATTAAATAAATTGGATGTACATGTCCAAATAGCACTGTTTCTCTGGTATGAGAAACCAAACGTATTAATAAGGACCAAAGTACATAATAGATATTGTGAAATGGGACAAAAATGTTCTATTGGGAAGGAGAATGGGAGAGGGGGATAAAGAAGAGAATAGTAGGAAAAACTGGGAAGAAAGCTTTATAAGAAAACACAAGAGGATATGAAGGGAGAGGAAGAGATTGAAAAATAAAGAAAAACAAGTTATTTTATTCACAAGTATAAATCCCCTATGATGAATGTAGTAATTATGGATATCTAAAATGTATCAATACAATTCATAAACAACAACTCTTCAAATTGTTTCCTCCTAAAGTAATATCTATAAAGTGTGTCTATATATTAGTTGACACTTCTTTAAACCTCTAGAGAAACTTTCTGTCTGGCTTGTTTGTCATTCTGAGTGTGGTGGAAAATAATTTCATCTCACCTAGTGAATCAAGAAGGCTCGTAATGAACTATCATCTAAAGATGTGCTAATTTATGTAATTTTATATTCTGGACATTCACTTCACAAAACCAGTCTCAAAAGATTGGTTTATTCATAATGAAAATCTATTATAGCTACTATGAATGGGGTCCTTAATCATTCATTATCACCACTAATTAGAAAAGATAGAAATAAGCAAGGTAGACAATAGTTTGCTCAGAAATCTTAAACCTCAACTTTTAATTATTTGCATGTGGTGTTGGTGTGGTCTCACACTTGCAATCAGACATGCTTATTAAACTGCAACAATAGGGATATGGTGTTTACTGTGGGGACATATTTAAGTGGCTAAGTCAGAGATATATTTCATGAGAAGTCACATACATTTTAGGGACTAAAGTATATTTCAGAGTATTTAGTTGATTCAGAAGGTACCTGGGGAAAAAGTCATCAACAATCTCTTTAAATTATTGATGACATTTTAAATTTAGTATTATCTATATGTTAATTTCATCAGAATTCATTATCCCTAGTATTGAAAGAAAAAAATTTGCAAGGTGATCAGTTACACTTTCTACTCTGCACTAAAGAAGACACATATAGGGCTCAGGGATATAGCTCAGGGGCATAAGCACCTTCTTGATAAGTGCAAGGTTCTGAGTTTGATCCCTGTGTCACACACAAAAAAGATATGTATATCTTACTAATAAGTGACAGCCGCAAAACTGAATGGATTGCAAAATCTTATTTTATGGTAAAAATAAACACACAGTTTTCTTTCATACTTTTCTTTTCTATAAATTTTAAAAATTATCATATAGTTTGGCCTGGGTTTTAGAAAGAGTATATATAGCCACTATCTCCTTGACATGGCAGGTAGCTTGTCAATCTCATAATCTGAAGGTCCTAAGGAATAGTGTATATTATATTGAGATTAATATTAATATTAATTATTTTTTATAAATATATTAATCATTTATAATGGAGATGGTATACCAGATAATGTTAAAATCACTTTAAAAATTTTAATGACTTTTTGACTTAGCTGAAAACTAGCAATATTCTTCTATGAAACAGGATTGAATACATCATGTTTAACATATGTTTTAGTTCTGACAACCCATTTAGATTCAAAATACACATTCTGTCACAGAAAAATAAAGGAAATACCACTAACGTGCATTGCAATGTAGCATTTTATTCATGTATTGTTCTGTGTTTTAGCTATAATAGGGTAGTATTTTTTCTTCCTGCCTTTGTTTGTTTGTTTTTGTTTTCTGTCCATTAGCCCACACTTGTATTTAAGTAACAGCAAGCAATCAAGAAGAAAATTATGAAATCATTGTAAACACAGTATGATGCTTTTAAAAATTTTGAGAAAATTAAAGTAATGTACTGTTCTATCCAAAAGGCATAAAATGGTTCTTTCTATTTTAGAAACACATAATCAGTTGTTAACGCTCATCTTCAATTATCCTGTTGACTCTGAGGCAAGCATTAACATGTTTATTTAGGAAATAGAGTTTGTTTTGGTTTCATTTATTTCAACTGTCATTTTAGAAGTCAGATACATGGGTTGATTATTCTACTGTGAATTATACAGAACATGTGTTATAACCAACCAAAATTTTTTATCTTTCTTTTTACTAACTGTTCACATTAAGCCAAAAAATAACCAAAATAATAATATTATTTATTAACTAGAATAATTTTGTTGTGGAATTCACTGTCAACATTCAATTGGATTTATAGAACTCAATATAGACATTTCTGTTTTGTAACATGCACTGTTTTACCACTTCTTACATCAGATGAATTCCAACCTGAAGGAATAATAGCTACAGTGATCATGACATTGTCATTCAAATTATTTCCAAGAGCTGGGGGGACTGTAAATCAGAATAAGGAAACAGGAAAAGCCGGTGTTATCCCTGCATCTCTTTCACCTAGCATTGAGTCTGATGTGGAGCCTGGAGAGGCACTGCTTGCTGCCCCTGATGCTTGCATTCTGTTGGCAGCTTCCCCAAGAGGAGCACTTCGTGCTTCAAGGTGAAAAACTTCATTTGATTCTCTTCTAAAAATATGAGACCTAGATGGTTCATCAGAGCTAGCTATCCTTAAAGATTCATCTCTTCCCTCTCTTCTCCTTCTAGAGACCAAAGGGGTGCATCTATTTCTAAGTGAGGAAGATAACCATGGACCTTCAAGAGATCCAGAAAGACTGCAGAAAATAAAAGAAAGCCTCCTTTTAGAGGTTTCTGAAGAAGCAGGTGATTTATGCAGAATTTGTCAGATGACAGCTGCATCATCGTCTAATTTGCTGATAGAACCATGCAAGTGCACAGGAAATTTACAGTATGTCCACCAAGAGTGTATGAAAAATGGCTACAGGCCAAAATTAACTCTGGTTGTTCATTAGAGGCTGTAACCACCTGGGAACTCTGTAAAGAGAATTTGCAACTTAACTTGGAGGACTTTGATATTCATGAACTACAGAGAGCTCATGCAAATGAACCAGATGAGTATGAGTTTATCAGCTCCGGTCTCTACCTAGTTGTGTTACTGCATTTGTATGAACAAAGCTTTTCTGATATGATGGGAAATACAAATGAACCAAGCACATGTGTTCGATTTATTAACCTTGCAAGAACTCTTCAGACGCATATGGAAGATCTTGAAACTTCACAGAAGACGGAAGAAGAAGACGGAAACCATAACAGAACATATGATATTGCCTAACTTCACTTAAGACAAATGTATTATCTGTGAACAAGTGTGTATTGACTGGCAATTAAGTATGAATTAATTCTGTAAGAGAATGCCTATGAAATACATTGACTGTATGTAAAATGAATATATATACATATATATATGCATACATGTATATATGAGTATTTATATTCATTCTCAAGTGTTTCTGAATTAACTCTTCTGCTGGATGTTTTAATATTGACCAGCAATTGGATGCTTATACACTGGTAAAAATATTTCTCTTGTAGGTGAGTGGAAACGTCTTTTCCTTGCTTTAAGCAATGCCTATCATCCCTTTTTTGTGTTCTGATTACTGTAGTCATATTTATGAAAAACAGATTTGTCTTCTAGTGTCTTACAAGTGAAGAAAGGGGGACAAAATATGATTTTGAGATAAACTGCTAAACATTACTTAATTAGTTTTTGTTCTACAGTGCCTTACATTGCATTCATATTTTAATAATCATTTTCTTCCAGTGTTTCCAAAAGAAAATTATGTGGATGGGAAGACATTGCATTAGGTTTCCAAATTTAATTTGAATTCTAAATTCACTTTGCCATAAAATTAATTTTAAAAGGTGTAAAAGATTTAGCAATGGTGGAAAAGTTTTTGTACTGATTTTTCAAAATGCAGATTATATTAGATAGGCCATAGTATGTAACTATCCCTGTAGGATAATTACAACTGTAAATTACATCAGAATTGCCAGTCAAATGATATTTGGTTAAAAATTACTGTAATTGAAAGTTAATAGAATCTTTTTAAATCTCATATATTTGAAGTTTAAGAACTGGTTTTCAGTGTGTTTTTTTAGTGTTGTCACTACTTTACAGGTAAATACGCTATAAGTACCTGTTTGGGTCTTGGTCATTTTTAACTGTTACTCAATTGTTCTGAGTATTTATTTGATGATGATTAATATTTTTCATTATCTGGGGAAAACAGATGAAAATTACTTATTCAACCTGAGTCTGCACTGTGGTCACCAGTTGTATATTCCATAACATTGTATTTTTTTCCTGTCAACCCTGTTAGGATACACTTAAAAACACCTCCAAGTAGTTTCCCGTTAAAGTGTGATGTTTCAGGAACAAGCTACTTTCTCAAAACCTAAACTGAAACCATGTAATTTCTTAAACGTGAATGAATAATTTGTCCCCACTTAATTTGTTCATCTTCTGCAAAATGTTGGCTGGAAATAAAGTGTATACTCATTGATTTTAAAAAACGTACAGTTAGCAAAAAAAAAAATAGGATGTAAAACAAATTTCTTTCATTGAATATTCTATGATAGCTTAGATTTATACCATTTTTATATTGTTTCTTCCAAATTCTATCATAAGCAAAAACAAAACCCTAGAGACTTTCAATTGTTTTCAGGTGCTGTAATTATGTTTTTAAGATTTGGATCCATGCTTAGCCTGATTATGTAAATGAATTAATCCAACATTGGTTTTCCAAAATGAAACAGCATTGTTCCCACTGTGTAGTCTCTGGGCTTAGAATTTCTGAGAAGTCATGGGTGTATTTTAATCAAACAAAAAATACATTTTCTCTGCACCAGTATTAGGCCTGAACCCCAAGAAGCCTGGCCAGTTTCCTTCAGTTTCCACATCCAAACTTTATCTATGCTACTCTGGGTGTGGTAAGTGGAAAATATGGAGACAGAGATGCCTAAAATGTACATGCAGGGAGATTAAAGACAACAATAGGAATAAACCTACCTGTCTTGGTATCATCCAGATACCCAGACTGCAGTCAACATATCAACTAAATTTAACTGCTTGCACAGACACCAGAAAAACATGGAAAAGAATGTATAGCTCAGCCCTTTACAAAGTTATGGAAATAAAACCACAGTTTGATTCAATATATTTCTTTGTTACAATACATTTTATGGTAGTTTGTTACAGAAAAAACAAATAGTAATGGACCAAAGTTGCTACCAAAAAGACAGTGATGGTAGAGCAGACATTCCTAAATTTGAGATTAAGAAGTAAGCAAAAGTTTTAGGAGTAGACCATTAATAAAAGTAGGAATGAATGAATGAAACTACTACAAGATCCTAAAGCAAAGAGGATTCAGGTTATATATCCATGGTAAAATTATTACTTTGTCCTGTACAATAACAAGAACAATGGGATAATGTATTTGTGGACATAGCTCAGATTTCTAAGCAGAGAAACAGCATACTGAGTAGCTTGTTTTCATTGCTTTTAGTATAAGGCTTGAGGCAGATGATGTAAAGAAGGAAATGTCCACAGTTCAGATTTAAGAAGAGATATTTGAAATAATCAGGAATTTCTCTGTTGAAAAATAAAATTATTTTCAGTGTCTTCCAAAAAAGATTTTCTAAGAAGAGCTTTAGATCACTTCAAGTTAAAGATGATCTTGATTAGAAGGTCATAAAAATTTTTTGTTCAGATATCAGAAAGATCTAATTTCATTTAAAAGAATAAACTCCATGTAAAAATAAATATTTATGTATATCTGTTTTTTTAAAAAATAATTTTAGAAGAATGAGAAATCATAGACTGACCTAATATAGTCTCAATAAATATGAATAAAAAATAATGAACTCTAAAAATGCAAGAGTAGAAAAACCAACTGATAAGTAGAATGATAGGCAAGTCATTTGAAGAAACATTTCAATAGAATCACATAAAACTGCCAGAAAATATATTCAATATTTTTTGTCATTAAGGGAATGAATATGAAATACTGTATGCTTAGTATTTCCTGATTTAAAAAACTGATGACCAGTCCAGCCACATCAACTTTTGTCAAATATGCAGGAGATATAAAAATCTCATGCAGTGGTAGTGAGAATAGACAATGAAATTATTTTGGTGAATCAATTATTTAAGGGTGAAATATACATCAATATATAATCCAAGTATTTTGGGGGTTGAGATCATTGAACCCATCATCTTGTGCATGCTAATAATGTGCTCTACTACTGAACTTCATGACCCAATTATCCAGCCATTTCCTAATAGAAATTCATCCAGGAAATAAAATCATACAGTCTGTCCTTATGTTTTCATCTCTTACCCTAAGGAGGTGAAAGTTTCCCACTCTTCCTGGAGTGCTTAAGTCCCTCAAGCAATTTTCCTTTTGTTCTCTTACCCTGAGCACATCTGTGTGACAAGCCCCTTCCTTAAGGTCCCTTGACTTACAAATCAAATCATATCCCATTGGAATTCCTACTTATGGCTTTTTCTTAGAAAATTAAAAGCACATGCCATCATTGAGGATAATTATTTCTTTCTATATTAGGACCTAAAATGTTCTTCGGATTACTATTTGTTTTATGATTTCATCAATATTTATTTATGAAAATTTAAATATACATTAATACTCAGTTAATTAAAAGTTATGTTTTAATGCACATTTAAGATAGCAAATATTTATAAATTTCACACAAGTTATCTATGTTTATTGTGCTTGGATTAACTTTGACAGTTTATATTCCTTTGGAGAAATGGTAAAGTATGATTTTACAGTTTCATAATTATCTGTCACTTAAAGGTTTTTCTTCCCATTCATCACCTTCTCTGTGCCAAGTAGGCTCCTGTCATTGTGTTTCTGCATGTTACTGCTGCTGAAGTATCTCTGACTGGTTTGTATTCTTAGAGACTTATTGTGTAATGTATACATTGTACATATCTTCATCTCGAAGTGACTGTCACAAAAGGTATTTTCCTTTTTTAGAAAGCTCAGAAATTTATACAACTTTCAAACAATGCAATGCTAGGAGATAATATATGTTGTCTCTTATGGTTTTTACAAAAGTGTAACTGTCCTCGCTGAAATGTGAGCACCCCAGTATTTTGCCTTTTTTTGTCCACGTACAGTGAAGGACCTAAATTTTATAACACTGATATTCATGAGACTATGATGATTATGACTGTACATGTTCTTACTTTTGCTGTGTCCTAATGACTCTGTTATTGTAAAATGGGAGTACTCTGAGAGTCTTCAGCAAGTTTCCATACTCTACTAGCTTAGTTGCCTTGTGACTCTTTGTTCATGGTAATTTAAATGCGCTGCAGTCAAACAGCAAGAATTTTACAGATTTTAAATTCGAATGATTGAAAATTTAAAGTGATCTAACATAAAATCTGAAATCCAAATTTGAATACACTTATGATTCTAGAAAACAAATGACACCATTTACTGTGTAGCTCAGGAACTGCTAGTGCTTAATTACTGAAATGATCTATTGTGTTGTGCTCTCCACACTCAATACATATGCTCTAACAATGTTTCAGAAATCTAGAGTCAAAATATGTGTTCAAAAGTCTAGCCCATCAATTTACAAGCTGAATGCCACTGAAAATTCATTTAATTTCCTAGAATTCTATTTGTGTATAAAATGGAAAATTAGTGTCCATACTTCATGGATCAATGATAAGAATTAAAGTAGGTAATGCACAATTATAATCAGTTCCAATCTTCTTGATGCATAGTATGAAGCTCCCAAAATTCTTATTTCTACCTAGCTTCCTGTAATATATTTCCACATTTGTTTTCCTTATGCACTGCCTTTTACTTTTAATTTTATCTTAATTTCCTTTTTAAGAAGAAATTGAACTCAGGACCTTGAATTTGCCAGGGAGGCGCTGTGCTTCTGGGCCAAATTCCCAGCTCACTCCTTTTACTTTGAGGATTATGAATAGTTTTTAATTTTTTTAAGCTTAAGTGTTTTTGACCTACAGATAATTCATGTTATTTTCACTGATTTAAAATCTCTAAGCCCATTCTTCCTCATGAATTCATATTGTTACCTTATCTGCACAAATTTCTTGAACCTCAAAACAAAAACTAGTCTTCATTTTCCAACTGAGCCACATACATTTATTGTTCAACTTTTTGACAGATGGATGCACACATTCATTCATTTGATTGTAATTCTTACTTAATAAAGATTGCCTCTAATTGTAGTTTTCATTTCTATCCCATAAGATATAATGAGACCATAATAAGCACCTTGCTACACAGGGTTTCTATTTTCTATATTGATTTTACATGTTCTGTCTTTTACTCTCTAAATCTATTCTTTTATACTTGTACTTGGAGAAGTAATATATCATTATTTTAGGGATAAAATCATCTAACATTTAGTCTCTCTTTCCTTTCATTGTCATTATATTCTATTTGTGTCTATAAAATTTCACGTGGTGTTATACATTGTGTCTTGTTGTCCCTCCAAAGCTTCATGCAGTTATGAGGTTGGGGCTTCTAGAATTTGAGATTTGCTCATGATCCACTGGGATTACGGGTCTTAGTAGTGCTGGGATTACTGGTGTGAGTACTTCCTCCACCCTGGGGCAGAGAGCCTGAATGCAACTTAAGGAAGACAGACATCCTCTCTGTTGCCATTGTTGCTGCTGCTCATCCTTTGGTTCCTCCTGCTCTTTCCTGCCACCAGGAACTGATTACCTCTGCTCTGTGCCCCTCTGCCTTGGAGCCAGCTGATTATCCCTGAAACCTCCAGTAACTGTGAGCTGAATAAACCTTCCTTCCTTCCTTCATTTTGGATGTTGGGTATTTGTCCTAAAGAACAGTACCTGAGACTCATAGCGTTTGTATAGATTTTGCTTACAATTTGGAGTATATGTAAAATTAAATCTGGTCTGAAGCTGCTCCTGTACCTTGAGTTTCTATATAACAAACTGCCACCTGATTTAGTATGTAAATAAACTACAATAAATATACTGAGTTACATAGATAAGCTGCAATTGAACTTTAGAATGTAAAAGATAAAGTAGCTTTACTCAGTCCTAAGCAGGAACTTGTCACCTAACCACAGGTAGTCAAGGTCTCACACCATGGCCAAGAAGGCAAACACCTAAGTGAAGCCAATCATGCGGTATGTGTAAGACACGTGCTGCATCTGGGTACATACTGTAAGATTCACTGTTCATACTGCAGGGCAGAACTCTCTGATTCGCATCTGGCTCTGAGAGGTGCCTATTTCATAAAATATTCTTGGCTCTAATATACTCCATGAAATCTCATTTGGCTAAAATTATTTTAAGTATATATTTAACATATAATATATAAAGATCTATTATACAACATATAGTTTATATATATATATAATATATATATTGTCTTTCAAAGCAAGACATATATATATATGACATATATATATATATATATATATATATATATATATATATATTTGTTGTTTT
>NDGM010992807.1:0-11828 GCA_002564305.1 Octomys mimax | reverse complement strand
AAACCCTGGTCCCTGTGCTTGCCTAAGCAGGCACTTAGTCTGCTGAGCTATCTTGCTGGCCCTGTCTTATTATTTTTTTTATTAAAATTTCCTTTTGGAGATGGACTGTTAGGGGTGAACTGATGCACTGAAGGCAGTTCTTCAATGAGGGCTGATCAGACAGAATCTCTGGGGAGCAGAAGTCAGGTTCAGAGTCTGACCAGAGACCCCACAGTCTCCTACAATATCACGGACCACATCAGGGCTTGGTGAGATTGGAGCTCTCATGTCCACTACATGTTGCTCATGTCATGGAGAGAACCAGACAGGCCTGGGTCTGTTCACTTCCCCACAATGTTATTGACTCTTGTCTACAGTCGCCTGCAGCCCCAGCTCCATTCTCCCCTATGAAAGAATTTCAGCTTCGCCCATCTGGCCCTTCTTTGAGTTTCACACTTTGTGTGGCTCTCCTGTGCGTCCTTCCACACTGCCACCTCTGTATGCCTTTGCTCTGCCAGCCTGTCTGGTATCTGTCCCATGGACTCTCATGATCAAACTTTCAAGGGGTGGAAAGATAGCCCTTCACCCCTACAGAGACAAAGCATGGGATGGAGACTTTAGATAGGACAAAGGAGGGAAGACACCTAGTTAGGGAAAATGCAAGAAATGACAAAAGAGAGCTTTAGAGCTGGATAGAAACAGTAGTGGAGGCAGGCCAGTGTGTCCTAATAGTGGCTATGAAAGAAAGAGGTGGAATTGTATGTTTGTAACCATGGTATTTATTAAAAGAGACTAAGAGGAATGCTGCCTGCTAATGTCCCCAACTCTAGCCCAGTCACATCACCATTTGCAGCCTGTCCATATTTTATTGAGATGAGCAATTACATGTCCTGTAATGGCAATGAAGCAATAAAATTTATGTCTTGTCATCTTAACAAGATTAGACATAACCCTTCTCATAAAAGTGATACCGAATGGAGATTTTTAAGAACATAAGTATAGTTAAGGACCCTTGAGTTTATCCCTCATAGTTAATTAAAATCCTCCCCAAGAATTGACAGATGATAGATATAAGGACATTGAACCTTTTACTCCATGGAAGGGTGAATGAATGATTTTTGCATACCTTGCTCAGCTTCAGGTGCTGTGGTGCCTCACAGCATTTGTACCACAGAGATTTCAGAAGTGAGGCGAAGGGAGTGACTCCGATCCCTGCTGCTATGCACACACTCACAGGATAGTGGAACACGTCTGTCAGAGAGGCCCCAAACGGCCCGTCCACTGCCAGCCTGGAATCACAGAGCGCAGCCTGCCTGACTTTCAGAGCACCTTGCTCTCAAGTATAAACTGTCTTGTGCCAGGGCTTTTGGAAGGCTATGCCTACAAATGTGTGCAGAGAGATTATCTATGTGTTCAAAAATGCCCTCTGCTGTGGAGCTTGGGTTAAAAATGAAGATTTTCGATTTACTTCATGGTAGGGAGACCAGGTCATCCTGGCCAGAGGCCAGCATGGAAGGACAGAGCCAGACTTCTCCTGAGGTAGCCCATGCCTTTTCCACATGCCAGGCTTTTCCTATGGCTCTATGGAGTGTGTTTTGGCTCCCAGCATCAATGTAGCCCAGAGGAACAGGAAATGGAGAAGTAGCCAGAGGATTTAGGTGGCCTGTCTTTCCTTTCCCTAATGTAATTCTCCATGTTTTCATTTGTTTGACCACATGGTTCAGTGTGTTTATGTAATTTTGACCCAGTGGAAGCCATTAGTTTGGAACAAATGTTATGTTGAAACACTTTTCAGTTATATATAACTTCTAAAACTCACTAATCCAGATTACACTCATTTAGAAACTGATAATAAAACCAGGGAATGCCAAGATGCTTTTGCTTAAGAAATTTTTCTTTACAAGGATAAAGCATATTCCTTGAATATATCAGATGATCTTTCATGGGCTGGTCCCTGGATGCTTCTCTAGCTCCCCACATTGGTTTTTCTTCTATTACCTAAATATGTAGTAGTGCTTTCCGCCACAGGGTCTTTGTGCATGATAATCATTTCACTTGGAATACTCTGCCCCAATTCCTCCATCTGCCCTTATATGGTTAAATAGTTACCTTTCTAAGACTTTCCATCCAATCATGATTTCCTGGGGAAGTCCTCCTGGACTTCTTAACTTCGGTTAAATCCTGTTATATAATTTATAACACCACGAGCTCTATAATCCTCATCGCAGTTGTAATTTTATGGGGATTGTGTGTGTGCTTGCGTGTACGATCTGGCTTATGCCTATCTTGATTGCTAGGCTCCCAGGTCTGTGACAGTAGGAACCAGACCTGTCAGTGATCACCGCCTGCACCACCCAGCACAGAGCTGTTCAACAACATTTTGTTGACTTAATTGTAAAAGAATATTTAAAATATTTCAGTCAGCAGACTGTATTAAATAACCCCAACTATTCCAAAAGTACACATTTACATATGAACAAAGATATGCTAATTAAAGGTTTCTAAGTTATTCAGAATCATTCCCTGAGGAGTGTCTGTGGAAGGCAGCAGAGGTGGCCTGCATGGGCTTTACTGTGTGTTCCTCAAAGTTCAATTGGATTTATTTTAAAATATTCCGTATTCAAGACTTCCTAATAATTCAAATTAACTCTCCTTCTGTTAATCTTAATTAATAAGGCTTTATTACATATTGATATATGGAAATGGAAGAATAAAAATAAAAGGTCATTAACTAGAAAAGGTTAGAAACTTCACCCAATGTAGGTTATTTTATAAATAATTAGGTAAAGGTTATTGCGAGAAAGAGGAAGGAAAAATTTGCTCACAGATTAAAATGTCTTATTGTTGATTAGTCATATTTAGGATTTATTTGACATCAATTTAAAAATCCTACCAATTAAATCTTAAGGAGACTTGAATCCTAAAACCCACCAAAATATATAATAAATTCTGACATATTTGCGATTGAGTATCCTTTCTTCTATGTCTCTGACAATAGATCATATTCCCATGCTAAACAGTAGAGCTCCTCATTCTGTTTCTGCAGTTGTGAATTTAAGATGATTTTTTTAATCATGTCTGACTGAGATCTGTCTCCCGACAGCTCTCACCTTTCATCTTTCTGAGAAACCTATTCTGGGTCTTTCTCCTTTCTGGTATCCCAGGCTGCTAGTTGATCTTGGCTGTCATGACACCCTGTTACTCTTTGGGGGGCCAAATTCCCCATTTCTTTAAGACCTCTCACAGTCTGAAATGGTCTCCTTTGTACACATTTGTTTTTCTGTTTTTACTTTTCATTACCTTAGTACATGTTGGTGGACTACAATGCTTCTATTCCTTGTGTCCATGGACACAACACGTTTCCATTCTTTATTCATCCCTGTTCCCTGGCATCCTTCTCGCTCCCCTCTCCCATCTCTTGATTCTGTTCCCTTTCAAAGGGGATCTATTTACCTATTTCCTATTACTTCTCTTTTATTTGTCTCTTTATTTATAGTTTGGGTTTCTCCTAGAAGATAAACCATGGGACATTTAAGCTCACGTGTCTGGTTTATTTATTTTAACATGATATTGAAGTATATCCACACATTCTTGTCTTTAAGTATGTGCAGCTATATCTCCTTGATTGTAATCCCAAGTTTTTTTTTTTTTTTTGTTTTGTTTTCAGTACCAGGAATTGAGCCCAAGTTCTCACAAATATTAAGTGAGTGCTCTACCTCTGAGCTACATCCTCTAGGAGTGCCATTAGATTCACCTCTTTCTGGTATGCATGTATGAGGCTGCCTTCTGGTGTGTGCTTAACAGCACCCGTCCTCTCTCTGGTAACCTTGCAATCTTCTCTCTCTGAGCCGAGAAACCACTGACTCATCTGACCTTCCCTTCCACTGTCATTTCTGTGGGGCATGTCAACATTCTCACTGTACTAATAATGTTTGTAGTTAACTTTGTGTGTGTTCGTGTAGTGCTGGAGATCAACCCAGGGCCTCCACACAGAGTGACAGTCCTTGCTCTCCAAAAGGCTTTCTTTCTTTCTTTTTATTTATTTATTTATTTTTTTGGTACAAGGGATTGAATACAGGGCCTTGGGTTTGCCAGGCAGGTGTTTACACTGCTGAGCTAGCTCCCAGGCCCAAAACTTTCTATTTTGAGGCAAGATTTTGCTAAGGCTAGCCTCCAACTTGTGATCCTCTTACCTCAACTGCCCACGGTGTTGGGATAGGAGAGGTCTGCATCATTTTTTACAGATGTGGCTAACTTTTTTTGAGCATTTAGCATGTGCCATGCATGCATGGTGCTAGGTCTTTTAGCTGAAGTTTTATGGTTAATTTTAAGCTTCACCTTAAGTACTGTTATTATCATCTTCATTGTACGGAGGAGGAAACTGAGCCAGGGTGTTCTATGCACTTACCCAATGCTGCACTTTGAACCCAGGCCATCCTGCTCTGTGCTGAGGTTGAACTGCTGGGCACTTGAGTGACTATGCTGAGAAAGGACTTCATTTCACCTAAAAAGTCCTTTATCTTGGGTTCAGAGCAAGACGTCCCCTAGCTCTTGGACTAGGCTTTCTTCTCCTTTTGACTTC
This sequence comes from Octomys mimax, assembly GCA_002564305.1. Classification (NCBI taxonomy): domain Eukaryota; kingdom Metazoa; phylum Chordata; class Mammalia; order Rodentia; family Octodontidae; genus Octomys; species Octomys mimax. The sequence continues at coordinate 7,267 of NDGM010992807.1, read as the reverse complement.
TACTACCACTTTCCCCTTGGATCATAGAATGGAGTTAATCGTTCTTAAGTCCAGATCAGGGAAGAGATATGGTACTCCCACCGACATGGCTAATTTAGTGTCAAATTAAAACATTATGGAACTGTAAAATCATCCAAGCTAGTACAATAAAATTCTGATCTGTTGTATTTCAAACTTAAAAAAAACTTTAAAAAATTCTAGTTTTGATTTTGAAAGTTTTCTGCTAAGTAAATATGCCTGCACATATGTAGAGATGGAGGGCAAATTAACTTAACAAAATAGGGAAAGCTGCCTTTTCCTAACAACTCATGTTTTTTAGTCAATCCAGGAGTGTACACTGAGTGCCTACTAGGTGCTGTGGCCTGTGTGTGAGGCACAGGGAATGGCTAGAGGTCATTTCATACTAGGAGGGAGAAGAAAGCCTCACCAGAAGGAAATCTGAGGAGACAGCTGGGGACAGCACGCAGAGTGGAAGTGCAGCCACAGCAAAGGCCCTGAGGTCAGCAGGCACAGAGTATGAAATGTGAGCAGCCTGTCCACCAGCGAGCAGACAGGTAGCAAGTGTGGAGTGTGCATGCAATGGGATGCCATTTAACCTGAAAAAGAACAAAGAAAGAAACTATCTCCTGTGCTACATGGAGGAGCTTGGAGGAGATTCAGAGGCTGAGGCGGTGATAAGAAAAGTGGGGGATGATGTCCAGAGTGTACATAATCACAGTGAGTTGGAAGGAAGAAGTTCAGGAGATATTTATGTACAGCAAGGTGACTGTGGTGACTGTGGTGAATGAGAGCATATTATGTGTTCAAAAGAAGAGCGACTAGATTTTAAGTACACTCATCACAAAAACATTAATTATGTGAAGGAACATAATGGTTTACTAGGGAGATTTAGCAAAATATATACATGTACATGTAATGTAGATCCACTTCAAATCCTGTTATATGTGATGAATACCTATAAATATAATTTTATCACATGCCCCACAGTCACTTGACTGTGGAAGGGAAGGTCAGATGAGTCAGTAGTTTTCAGATCAAAGACAGGAGACTGCAAGGTTACTGGAGAGGGGAGTGGGTGCTGTTAAGCACACACAAGGAGGCAGCCCCACACGTGGATACTGGAGGGAGGTGACTAATGGCATTCCTAGGGAATGTAGTAGATGTGTGATAGAGTACTTGCCCAACATTAGCGAGGACTTGGGTTCAATTCCTGGTACTGAAAACAAAACAAAACCCCCAAACAAACAAGAAAAAAGAAATGTGGGATGGAATTCAGGAGGTATAGTTGTATATACTTGAAAACAAGAATTTATGGATGTTCTTAGAGATCACAATAGTAAGTGAAATAAATCAGACACATGAGCTTAAATATCTCATAGAAGAGGAACATGGTTCCTCTTCTATGAGAGACCCAGAATATTAATAAAGAGCAAAATAAGAGAGCAGTAATTGGAATTACGGACCAAGATCCTTTTCAAATGGGAAAGGGATCAAAAGATGGAGGAAGGCAGAGGGAAGGGAAGGCTATAAATACACATAATTGGGTGCAATGGCCACACTAGTGCAGGAACAGGAGGTGGAATGGACGAGCCCATGGAGGATCGCAGGGAGTGGATCTGGTTGGGCTGCCCCTGGGATGGTGTGCTCCACCGCCAGAAGGCAAACGCTGAGGAGAAGGACCTCTCCCCGCCACCAGCAGACCTTGCAGGGAGACTGAAGCGCTGGCTGGTTGGTGAAGGGAGGGGGCTGACCCGCTCAGTGGCTGTGTGCACACAAAGCAGAAGCCAGGGTGGCAGACAGAGGGAGGGTGTGGATTGCAGCAATGCCAAGGAGAGGGCAGAGGCCAGAGAAGCAGTCAGACACTGTGTGTGCGCATGTGTGTACGTGTATCTACTTTATTCCCAATTTTCCATATTTATACTGTAAATTTGGATGTTTATTACATTTCTTACCATCCATCATAAAAAACCCAAGAAATTGTTCTTACTGAAATAGTCAGGTATCATCAATTTGGGGTTCTGGTTTGCACAGATGATGCACACGCCTGGCTTAATACCATGTTCTAGGCTGGGCTAGAATGTGCAGGCTTCTTGAGTCAGTCTCCTAGAGTTCTGGGATTATAGGTATGTGTCACTGTGCCCCATTTATCATGCCATTCCTTGGTGTCAACGTTTGAAATGAAGGCCTGTGACTAAATGTGCTTGTCTCCTTTGTGATACACTTATAGTCCTGTATCCAGTGGGAAAGGGAAAGAGATTCGATTCGATCTGATTCTTTTTGTTTGTTTTGATTTTCTTTTTTCTTTTCTTTTTTTTTTTGAGATAGGGTCTTTCTATGTAGCTCAGACTGTCCTTGAATTTACTATGTAGCCCCAGATAGCCTCAAATTTGTGGCAGTCCTCCTGCCTCAGCCTCCTGAGTGCTGGGATTATAGGCATATGCCACCACACTCAGCCTTGATTAGATTCTATGCCTTACACTTATAATGGTACTTGTTACCAATAAATATTTTCCAAGTTCAATGAGTTAAAGAAACCCTATTGCATCTAGAATTTACTTTTTCTGTTATTTTATCTTTATTCTTTACCCATCATGTCTCAGACACTATACTAGTTCCTAGAGATACACAAGATGAAGGACAGTGGCCACCTTCAGGAAATTCCATTCCAAAGGTGCTGATACTGTGCTTTCCCAGGGTCATAGATGCTGTCCCTCTAAGGATGGCAGACATAGGAATCTCTTGATGTTTCTTTTGAAATATCAGGTTCTTTCAAAATTAGAAGTAATCTGGAATGGTAATAGGAATTGGCTCTATCCTATTATTTGTTTAAAAATGACAGGAGTTGTCATTTCCCCTGGGATTTCTATCCTGTGCTCAGGCTTTTCTGTCGGTTGAAGTGTATCCTCCAGTGAAAGTGTTGGGGTCTCCACCCCAGTACCTTAGAATGTGTCTTTACTTGGAAGTAGCATTGTGGAGATAAAGAATCCATTAAGATAAAGGCTTACAGGAGCAGAGCAGGCCCTGAAATTGACGTGACCGGAACATAAAATCCTTTGTCCACAGCCAAACTATAACAACTATCTTCTGAGAACCTCAGGCTGCAATAGAAAAGAATTTTCAGAGTTGCCTGACTCATGGAAGGCAGTGTATAATTAGACAAGAGATGCTTTTGGAGTTGGGGAAGCAAAATGTTCCTTCTTTCTGGATCATTGCCTACTTGTGTTGAACATTTGTATTTTTTAAAAATCTGAAATATACTTGCTTCTCTGAGAAGACTCCTACATTATAATTTTTTATGTAGATTCTCAGATTCAAAAAAAAAATGAACTCAAGTTTATAGCTTAAAATAAAGACATTGCCAAATGTGGTAGGATGTGAATGCATTACGTACTTTACTGTTTGTAGTCTTGTGATTGAGACGTAAAAGAGGGATGGAAGGCTGGGGAGATAGCTCAGTGCAATAAGTGCTTGCCTAGAAAATGCAAGGTCCAGAGTTTGATCCCTGGTACCACCAAAAAAAGAGGCATGGACTCTCACCTTGGCAGGCTGCAAGGCACCTGGAGGGCGTGTCCCTCTGCTCCAAAGGCTTTCAATAAAGCTTCTGTCCAGTCTCCTGCTGCCCGGATGTGCACACTGAAGAAGTCCTCCTGGGGCGCAGAAGTGAGGGTGAACGGGTGCCATTCCAGCGGGGAGATGGCCGCACACTGGAGGAGGACGTACTGCCCTGGCGCCATCTGAAAGTCACGCTTTTTCATCTGGAGTTCCAGGACTGCAGATGGGTGACTAATCACCTACATTACAACAAGACAGTCCTTTGCCCTTGCACTCCAGGGAAGGAGTAAGAAATGAAGGTTGGTTTCTGCCCATCTAAGATTTTTAGAATTAGCTTTTTTGATGGTATGATTTGCTCAGGCCATTGACTATTAGTTGCCAATGATACTTGTCACCATTTTTATGTCTGAGTTTGTGATTAAGTAAGAATGAAGTCTATCCTCCTGACTGCCATGGCTGACATTTGGGAAGGTGCCATGTGGTGCTCAGCATGTGACTCTGTGGCTCAAAATATGAGGTTTCCCACGGCAGTTAACCAGGTCCAAGAGACTACAAGTTGACATGCCATGAGCAGCACGTATTGTGCTCAGAGTTAAAATGGCTCACCACCTATCTCCCCATTAAAAAAAATTCTAGAAAGACTTTGTCTTGTTTGTCAGTTATCTGTATCTTTTCTCAATCTCTTGTGAATGGACATGAATATTTATTTATTCATGCTGAGTGAAAAAATAATCTTCCAACTCACTCTGAAATGTTTCGTTAATTTGTTTGCTTTTCTTTTGTCTTAGCTAAATGAGTCTTGTGTCCTATCAAGGGTTTAGTTTTAGATACAAGGAAGCATCCTGCCAGGGTTCAAAACCTTTTATTAGAGTTTAGAACTTTTTGCTTATGCCAGGAAAGAACTATAATTTTCTTCTTGGAAGATTTTTATCTTGTTTTCTGAAAAATCTTTCCATGTCCTCTATGTCTTCTCTTGGGGCAAGAAGCAAGAGAGCATGATCTAGTTTCTAGATAACCTGGACCATCCTTTTCCATTGAGAAGAGCATTTTACAGCCTTTCATTATTACTTCCCTTCTTTCCTCTGTTATTTGTTCTGATCTTCTAAATGGTCTCCTTAGAAACAGCCCTAGAAGGTTTCCATGAGTTTTACTGTCTGAGTTTTGATACAACTTGACATCCTTTGGTCCTTAACTTAAAGACACAAGTATGCAAAAACCATTTAAAACACAAATACGATTTTTCATACATCTCCTTTTCTGAAGGCAGCCAAGGGGATGTACTGTTTTGTTAACATTGCATCAGTAAAGCAGTTTAGTCCTCGTTAGAATATAATGATTTCTATAAAACTCTTGGTAAAGTATTTGGTAAATTTTCAGTCTTCTGCAGATTTTTTTTGTGGACTATTTATTTCTATTTTCTTTCAGCATGAGGTTAAAAATTTAAGAGCTGTAAGGATGAATGACAAGACAGGAAAATCTATCAACATGCATCCACTCACTAGGGTAAAGGGCCAGGTGTGCTCTTCTTTTTTGTCCTAAACTGCCCTGTACCGCTCTTGTTCTGCATCTTCTGACTGTTTTCTTGTTCTCTGCTCAATAATCCCATGTGAAAATGTGAATGTTTGAAAAATCTTTATGTCCTATTTTTACGTTTGCAAAATCTACATCTTTACGTGGTAAAAGAAAATAATACAATCAGAAAAAAATATTCTTACTCCTCCTTCTTTCTTCTCTAGTGAAAAACCAGAAAAAAGAGAAATATAGAGGATTCTGGTGCCATACTGCAAATCTTTATCAGAATTCTGTGTACCAGTCTGGAGCCCTGATCCCTGTCTTCAGTAAAAGTAGTCACACTAAAAGATGCTCAGGATACAAGCAATTATTAGGACAGAAGATGAACCTCTAAATTACAGACAGTTCTGCAATAAAAATGGCAAATTAAAAACTTGAGCTAATAAAAAATTTTCATCTACACTCAGGTTTTTATTCAGACATAAAGCTACACGCATACCTTGGTAATGACAACTTCTTGTTGAAATCGCCAGAACCTAATTATTCTTTCACATGCATACACGAACACAGGGCCCAAAAACCATTTCCAAGCCTGCGGAGAGCAGAAAAAGATACACACACACACACACAGAGAAAGGAAATGAAAATAGAATCCAAATATTTTCAATTTGAGCCAAATCAATATATAACATGATGAGGTTTAGACATTTTCCTTTAACTTGGGCCCAGTTATCAACAACAAAGATGTCTCCTTCCATTAAATACTATAACACTCAATTATTCCTTGAAGTCTACAAGCTTATTTAAGAGATTAAACTCTCCTATATTGGTTTTTATGTTTACTTGATCGATGATGCCTTTATGTAATTAGAAATAATTGAATTTGCAAAGAAATAAGAAAGCAGATTGATGTTTATGTTACATATGATAGGGTCATAAATGTTTCCAAACTCAGCCAAAGTCAGAAGCTTACAAAACAGCACCACTCCGCCAATGTAGGACATGAAAATTAAATTTAAAAATTTAAATAGCAATTTTTTTTGGCTAACAATGCATTACTACCAGGGGTTGTGTTTGAATGAACACACACACACACACACACACACACACCCCTAATATTATTTGGAATAAAATATAAAACTAATTACTTAGCACCTCTTAAGTTCTAGTTACAGAGTCTGAACAAAAGCAGGAACGTTTGTTGGCAGAAGTAGGACACTGAACATGTTCTTCTCCAAATCAAGCACTGTGTTAACTTTTCATCAATATATTCTGCTTTACAGTTGGTCAGTTTGCCAGAGGGCCACTGCTGTGCCAGGTGTTGTGTATGACACGAAGTATCTTCTTCAGGTAAGGGAGAAGGAATGGTCACCTAATTTTTTTTGACTTTTTATATTAGGTCTGGTACCAAACAATCTTGAGGGACACGTGGTATTTTCTTTGTTCTGCAGAAAGGAAACTGAAGCTTGGTAAGTTCAAATACCTCATCCAGGGTCATTGATGTAACAAGGAGTCCGACCAAAATGTGACTCTGCTGTGTCCGACTCCCAGCTTTTTTCTTTCTAGGACCCTGGGCTGCCTGCTCTGCACACTTAGCATCTGAGGAAAATGGAATCGTATTTCTTTCTGGTCAGCATTAAAATCGGTCCTGAAGCTCTTTCACAGTACATTAGCAACTCATGAACTGCTTGAATTTTAGGACGTTAAGAGTTCTTAGAAATCTAGTCTAATTTTTCTTTTCAAGCAGAAAAACCTTGACCTTCTGGGAAGGGTCCAGGTTACATAGAGAAACAGAACTAAATCTCAGAGAGCAAGAGCTGGACCTCAAAGCTTTGAAAATGTCCCTGTATTTCCTCATTGGTATTCTAAACCTTCACTCCTCCAAAAGGATCATGGGAGCAGGAAAGGTGTCTCATTCGTTTGAACTCATTAAGTGTGCCCCAGTGGACTTAGCACTCAGGATTTCCTTCCTGGTTATCCAGAACCATCTCTTAGGCTGACAGACTATAAGCTTTTAGCATCACTTTTACTCCTTTGAGCTATCTTTCTTGGTTTGTTTTCTGTTTATTCCTTCCTCTGTTTGCTTGGCACATATTCTAACCTACATTTATTCCTTCTGCTTTTTACTTCTGGGAGTCTCTTGTTTGTCCGATAAGGCTAGATTTAGGCAGACAACACAAAATAATTTGACCCACTTATTCTA
>NDGM010992796.1:0-14032 GCA_002564305.1 Octomys mimax | reverse complement strand
TCCCCACCCCATGACTGCATGAGGCTTTGGGGGGACAACTAGACACAAACCATAACAGTGTTGCTTCCCACCCTTGCTCTGTCGGTTGAAGTTCCCCTGGGAGTAGATACAAAAATGACTTCGCTGAACTGGAAGTTGAGAATGCCACTGGGACAGGCCCGTGTGCAGCCCTGGGGGAAAATGCACCAGCTCCTCTGTGGGGCGCATGTGTCCTCGAAGGTGGAGCCGGGCAGTGCTAAGAGACCAACATGGATTCTAGTGTGTCCTTGTGGATTTAGTCTGTCTTTTCTCTTCCTTCCTTTGTGTTTATCTTTCCCTCTGGACTGCCTGGCCTGCTAACTTTGGGCCTGGCATCAGATGCAAAGGCAACAGCAGTCCATAAGCCCCATGGCTTGTTCCTATAATCACAAGCAGTCAAACATACCATATTTCATAATTGTCTCCATTTGAACCCTAACTGACTGATTTGGAATCAAATGTCTTCCTTTCACTGCAGTATGCAACTAGGGAAACACTTCTCAGTCTACATTTCTTCATTTGTAAGGTTAACATGAACCAGCTTCTAGGGTTTCTGTGAAGACTGTGTGAGCGAAATGTGGACCACTCTGGAGGCATGCAGGAGGTACCCCGTAAGTAATTACTACATGGGAAGCTTGACTTTGTCTCTAGGTGATTCCTTCAGTATCACAGAGCTTGGGGATTGGAAGAAAATTCTATTCCTCTCTTTTTGGTGGGTTGTGCAGATTAAATTTATACATGAACACAACATTCATTGTTCATTTCCATCCTCCGACACCCCTTGCCCATCTTTCTCCTCCCTAATTTCACATTTTTGGAGGGTTTGTAGTGTGTATGAACATTTGATTCGTGTCCACTCCCTGGAAGAACTTTTCAGAAGCCATTTGAGCTAGTGACTTGCCTTAGCAAGGCCGGCCTTCTCAATCTATTTCAGGAACAGATCTTACCCTTGTTTAGTGTTGCTACCGTCAGTGTTGTTCACAAGACAGATGCTGGAGAAGATCTCATTCACTGCTTACTTCTCCTGAGAGAATGATTTTAAAATAAATCTTAAAGGTCTTCAAAGTAGTCTTTCTGAGTTTTCTTCTATTAATTTGGGAATGGAAAAATTCATTTCCGAAGTACCTAATTTCTGAAGTTCTATAAATAGTCAGTTGGGAGGCTATGCATTCACACAATGAAGATTTCTTTGGTTTTAAATTTATTTTGAGGGGGAGTGTTCATTACTGTCAGAATCATATTTTTAGGACCATTCAGAAAGAAGTCTCTTTATGTCATAGCCAAGGCTTGTTTATGACTCAAATAAAATTTGAATTTGACATCAAAGGACTTGAGGCTGTTTCAAAGACCAGATCTGTTGACTAAGGGTGAAGATGTGGCACCATTGAAGACCTTGTGACACAACATCTGGGTTCCAAAGATCTTTTAGACAACATCAGTGTCACCTTGGGGTATCATTAGAGTTTAATTTTTATCTTAGCAAATCAGAGGCAGCACTGACTTGGAATACACTCTGAATCAGGGTGTGCTGAGGGAAGAAGTTGAAGTCAAGCCCTGGATCCATCATTCCCTCGCTGTGTTCCCTCAGGGTACCACTTCACTCATGGAATTCCATTTGAAAGGCTTCACTTGGTGGGAGGGGGTCAGGGCACCTACCCGTCTTTCTTGTAGGACTATCACAAAGCACAAGTGAGGGGACATCTGTGGGAATTTTGTATTCATTTGAAAGCATCCAAAACTATGAAATGCGGGTAGGTGGGCCATGGCCTGTGGTTCAGTCCAGCCAATTGCCTGTTTTTGTACACTGTATTGGATTGCAAACTGGTGGTCCACTTGTTAAACCCAGCTAAACTGAACTAGCACAGTGCTGGGAGAGGCCTGCCTGAGGATTGCTGTCAGCAGTGTGAGTGGCAAAACTGGAAAAACTGCAGGTGGGCTGCTAGGGACGCTGTTTGGAGAAGCTGTTGGAGCTGCTAGAAGCTGCTGGTTCTCCTGGGCTGTTCTGCTGGAGGACCTTGTCATGCTGGCTTTCCTGGCGAACCTGGCTGTTCTTGTCCCTGGAGGAGCTTGGGACCTTCACTGTTGCTGAGAATGGCTGTGGTTCACTTTGGGGGCTTTGGTCCTCATCTTCCCTTGACTCTGGAGTGGAAGATGGCACACTGCTCAGTCTCCTGGAGAAGCTTGGCACGTTGACTTCCTGATGGGAACTCAGCTTTGCTCATTGCTGGAGGAGCTTGGGACCCAACTGTCCCTGAGAATGGCTGTGGCACTTTTGGGGGAGCTCTGGTGCTTACCTTGTGTGTTGCTTCCTGCCTCCAGGTCAGAACCTGCCGCTGCTCACACAGGTCCTTCATCGCATTGGCACAGACTTCCTAGTTTCCACCACTGACCTCTGGGCCTTCCCAGCACAGATCAATGAAGTGGACCTGTGTGAGACACTGTCCTGGGCTCTAGGCCTCAGCTGGACTCATGCAGGATGTAGGATCCAGGCCCTCAGAATCCAGGATTCTTTGGTCTTTAGTGTGTAGACAGATTTCCTGCATTCCTTGTATATGATTCCTTATAAAATAATGTTATAAAACGTGTCCTGTATTGTTCACCCTGCAAAACCCAAACATGACACACACATGGTAAGCGAAGAACACTGTAGGTGAACGTTACCACCAGCTTGCTAACAGGGAACACTAACTTTGAATCCTAAGTCTTAAAAATGTTCCCCTTCCCTCCATCTTCCTAAAATAATTCCTTTGTTTGCCTCAGTGGATCTGTGTTATAGACATTTGCACCCAATTACTATTATATTTTGAATTTTGTTAACTTACAATTTCATGGAGATTTGTCTTCACTTTTGCTATAAAAGTTCCTTCATAACATCCTTGATTGTGCCTCTTGGCTTGCAAGACCTAAAATATTTACTTCCTGACTTTTTCACAGGGAAAACATTGTCAATCCGTTTTACAAAGTATTGTGCAAAAAGATCTGTATTATTAGTAAAAAAAAAATGCAGTCATTGTTCATAAGCAAGGTTTGCAGTAAACAATTTACTTTTCTTCTTAGTTGTGTTAAACATTCTCTCTTGTAATGCTTTTAAATTATACAATACAAATTCTTATAAACAGTCCAGATTTTCAGATGAGAGATATACATCTGCTATTTGGCCCAATGATCAAGACCTTATTGTCTAAATTTATTATTACAATCTGAATCTACAAAACTCCACATTTGTGAATATTTGGATGAAACAATTAAAAAGTTAAAAAAAAAAGATTCTGAAAACCAAATCAAAAATTGAGATGCTGGCATAGAAGACCCTAAGACTTCCGAGATTCTGGGGAACTCAGGCTCTGGGCACTTGAGAGCGAGGGATGTGCATGGAGGAGGCCCAGGGCAGGGCCGCTTTGTGCGCCCCTGATGGGCGTGGCCTCCTTGTGAGGCTGGAGATAGCGCTCTTCCAGGGAGCAAACCCTTCGCCCACCAGGTTAGTGTTGATGAAGATATTTCAGATGTGACCTCCTGACTGAAATCACAAAATACTAGCGCAGTCTTCAGGGGATGCAGCCATCCTGACACACAGTGATGCCTTCATGCAAGTGAAAGAAACTACGAAGAGAAAGACACGGAAGGCACAAGTAAGGGAGAAGGTTTTCCAGCGTGTAGCACTCTGCGTGTGCTGTGTTCTCGGGGCTTTGTCTTATGGTGGGCCTGCGCGCTTTTGTGAGCGACTTCAGTGGCTAAATTGATTTGACGAACGATAGGACCCAGGATTGCAAAGGTAGTGTTTCTCTTCTTGTGTGAAGAGGAAATCAGGAGAGACGAAAGAGAGAATAACCTTTACCTCATACTTTCCTTCCCTCCTCTCGGTGTAAGCCACATCAGTCTCTCAGTAAAGGTACTTGGAGAAACTTGCTAAAATTTTCCCTCATGCTTGAAATTTACTTACCCTGGGTAACAGGAAATGTGGTCTTGTGATGTAGATTGTTATACCAGATGGTAATCTTAGCACATGCTATTTATGTAGATCAGCCCTGTGCATGAGTCATGCATTTAAGGCTGACTTCAGCCACTGTGGAGCTGGGCTCCGCACCGTTGCTATTAATAAATAATAACAAGGCTGCTGATTATGCATCGTTTTAATGCATGCTCAAGGAGGCCACTGCCTTTACACAGTATTCAATCTGGAGCTATTTTCTTTTTCTAAATAGTACTTTACTAAAGCGTGGCCATGTTGTCAGATTGCTCCACCTCCCTGGAAGGACAGCACAAAACTCAACTATCTCATTAGATAATTAAGAAATCAGTTACACTCAATGAGCTATTCACTGAACGCTCTCCCTTTGAAGGAAGTGGCTATTCTTACTTAAATAGTCCTCTTTGAAGCCCTGTGGCTTCTGTGCTGACCATGGCAGCCTGGGGCCCATGACCTAGGCCCTGTGAGTTGAACGCTTATTTGAGAGATGGAGAGGAATTTGTGCAGAGTGGAAACTACGTTTCCATTAGTCAGTGTCAGACAGGACAAAAAGAACTTATATAATTATAAATGACCTGACGGATTGCCTCACAGAACCCGAGGCTGAACAGCCCCACAATGGCTATGTGCAGGTCGGCGAGCTGGGGAAGGCAGACCCTGCTCAATCCAAGAAGGTGGGAGGTGCGGAACACGAGGGTCCCACAATACACCCCAAGCTGAGGCTGTAGCGTCCCTCGGAAGCCGCCGGTCCAGGTCCACACTCAAAGGCCACAGAACCTGGAGTCCCAGGCCCACTGGCGACAGCAATATGAAATGTGTGGAAGAAGGATCGTCTAGGCAAAAGGGAGCTTTCGTTTCTGCTTTTCCACTCTGTCTGGGCCACCAGCCCAGGGGCGAGGTGCCCACAGGAAAGGGCGGGTCTTCCTCATCCAGTTGGCCAGCCCACACGCCAGTCTTCTGTGGAAGCATCGCAGACACACCCAGAGATGTGCCTTAGCCATTTCCCAGGCATCCCTCCATGTGGTCACATTGACACTCAGCAGTAACCGTCACAAAGCTCTCCTATTCCCTCTTCTCTTTAAGCACAGACCGATTTGGCTATGGATAACAGTGTTTTTACTTATTATAACTTTGATTCTATGGTAGTTGCTGTAATTCAGATAGTTAAGGCTGTGTAAAAACAGAGCCTTCAAAGCCAGTGCTGTGTACAGAATAAAATGTCCTCCCAGAGTCTCCTGTGTTCAGAGGTGGCTGCTCTGGGAATGACTGGGTCACAGGATGCTCCGCTCACCAGGGGATCAAACCACTGACGCTCCCTACCGAGCTGGGCTGAGGGGCTGGCTGGGGCCGCGGGCCACTGGGGTGTGGTCTTTATTCTGGCTCCTCCCCCTCTCGGCTTCCTGGATGTCACGTGGCAGGCATTTCTTTTCAGCTAGTTCCTGTCACCATACCTTTTCTACCTTGGAGCCAGCCAGCAGTGGACTGAACTGCTGGAGACCATAAGTGGAAATAAACCTGTCTTCTGTGTTGAGGCTATTGCATGTTTTGTCACAGCAATAAGACACGACCAATGCACCAGGAGGTATGGTTTCCTGGCTCTCACCCATCCACCCCTTCAGACTCATGCCTTTGTTTCCCATACTTTTCCTTTAATTGTGCTTTGAACATGCTTTTCACTGCATGGTCAGCCTGTTTAGCTTTCTCAGCCCTGCCCATCTTTTCTGAGGTGACACAGAGGGGTCTTCTTGCTTTGGGGCAAGAATTTTGTCCTCCCCCTGGCAAAGGTGCCATTTCACCAAGCATTCGGCACCCCCACACCTTTCCTGGTGTCTGAAATCCCAGTCTCTTCTGTTTTCTTTCCCTCCATTCCCAGCTGTGGTTCACCCCAACTGTGGTCCTATCCCGCCCCTGGGTAGAGTGCCTAAGCTTGCCTGAGCAGGCGCTTTAGACCGCTGAGCTATCTCTCTGGCCCTAAAAGAGACACGTCTTGATGAGAAAGAGCAGGCCTGGGCTTTCTATTTGTGGTGGAAGTTTGGGAGTGAATATTTTCTGAAGTTGCCAGTAATGTTAATCCTAATCTGAGGTGACTTTTGTCTCAGTATATTTTATTGTTAGTGTTGTTGTTGTTATACTGAGTAAAGCACACAGCTAGGAAGTCCACAGAATTCTCTAGCATGAGGTCCCTCATCCTCAAGCACTTTCTTGGGCACAGGCTTCCCTGAGGGTCACCGGGTGGCCTCAGGCTCAGTGGGCTCTGCCTTGCTAGCCACAACCCCGCCCTCCTCATCTGCGTGAAAGGCGCACTTTTCCCTCAGAGGGAGGATCCATTTCAGCTTTACTAAGAACCAAGCAAACCTCCCACTGGACAGGCCCAGGTCCGGGGGAGGCAGGATCTCCGAAGTGCACACCACAATTAGCTAAGGGATCAGGCCCTGGAAGCAGATCAGCATGGGGCTGAGCTCCAGCCTCAGGGACTATAACCCGTGACAAGGGGCAGAACCTCCTCTGCCTTGAATTCCTCATGGATTAAATGAGAGTAATGTGACACCCATCTCTTAGCTGGCTGTGAGGATCCAGTGAGAGAATCACAGAAAGTACCTGGCAGCAGCAGATGGCAGCTATTTTTGTCCGTGGTCCACAAGGCAGAGCACTTCTGAGCTCCCCCTGTCTGCCATGGACATGCCGGTACCTCATCCTTCGAGGCCAGTCTTGATCACTCGTATTGTTCGGCTTCTGAGAGCCCATCACCAGCCCCCTGTCAAGCCAAGGCCTATGAAACAGCAGGGATAACAGAGGGATAAGTGTTCCCTGTGCAGCTTTGGGCTCCTGAAATTTGCCAGAATTCTAGATCATTGGTAACCAAGAACACTAAAAAGTAAACTTGTGGTCTGACATGCAGGTAGCCTCTCCCTCGATCCCCCCACTCAAATATTAGGCTTACAGTCATACAAGATACCCAGGTAGTAACACATGGGTGCCAGGTGGGGGCCATAGCTGGGGTTAAAGATGCCTCAGGGCTGGCTCTCCCAGCTCTCATAGCCTCAAAACCACGGTGGCAGCAAACCTGCTAGGCAGTGTTTAGACTCCCGGAAGGGCTCAGCGCTATCTGGAGGGAGCAAGGTGGGACGAGAATTTGCGGTGATTGTAAGAGGCTAATGCTACTGCTTCAGCGCTCCGCTGGAGTCTATGACGGCCATCTCTCCTGGCAGCACCGGTCTAGGGACTGCCGGAGCTCCCACGTTCACAGCTGCAAGGCTTGCACGTTTACTTGAGATGGTGTTGGTCACCTAGTTAAGGAGATAATTCAACCTGGAACTGTAAGGAATGTTCATTATGAACATTGTATGCACATACCCTTCCTGTCCTGTTTCCCTTAATCATTTCTCTCCACAGAGTTAAGTCGATCTGCTCTCTTCTGGAATATATTTTTTTCATTTGTTAAAATTCTTAACTTCATACTTCTAAAATGCTATAGGAAACAAGAATTAGAAAGTTCTTCTGTATTTTTCCTGTGGTCCTATTGTGGATTAACAAGAAATCCTCATACATACTAGACAAGCACTTTACCACTGCGCTATCCTCCCAGCCCAAGAGTTAGAAAATTCTTGCACACAACTATCACAGCCATCCTCTTTTACAGGAGAATGCTTTTTTAATTTATGATTCCGTGTCAATAGGTGTCAACAGGATGGTCCTGTGAGAAAATGCCCAGAGTCCAAAGACACTTGACGGATGACTCACTGCCATGGAGCTTCTTCCATAAATGGTCTTAAGCTGAGCAGGACTGTAACCCCCACAGTGGTTTAGTTGGTAGAGGGGCGTTTGCACTTAACAATGCGTATATGAATGATCTTTCCATGTCTGTGTGCAGTTCTTTAATCTGTAGCACAGAAGTTGGAGTTTGAAGGGGTTTTGGAGAGAAAGATCAGTCTTTCTCTGACACATAAACCTTCTAAACTGTCCACAGTGGTCCAGCCTCTGTCCACCAGCAATAGAATGAAAGCCAAAAATGCAATCTGTGTATATCATTTTAAATATTTTAGTAGTCACATTACATTAAAAACATAAACGTGAAACACTTGAAATTAAATTTAGTATTTTAACTTAGCACTTCTACGCTATGGTTATTTTAGCATATAATTATAAAAATCATGAACAAGAAATTGTATGTTCCTTTGCTTCACACCAGATATTTAAAAAATTCAGAGTATTTAACTACCGAAGAACACCTCAATTTGGATGAGGCATGCTGTGGGAGCTCTGAGGCCACGTGTGGTTAGTGGCTGGTGTCTTGGGCAACCGAGCTCTGCATAACCACAAAGGTGTCATTCACCCGAATGCCTCTGAACTTTCTCCAGAAAATGAATGTATTTTTACACGGATCCAGAGACTTTGGAATTCTTCCTTGTGTGGCACTGAAATTTTCATGATTTCCATTTCTCTCCTTCGTCTTTGTCACCTCTGCCACCACTCTTTTCAGGGCTAGTATTGCACAGCTTTCAGTAGTGGCACTATATGGTGAAGTAACTTGAGTTATTTTCAGGTGATCCAGCTTTAAAGCACGTTCCCCAATCCCTTACCTTTGAAACTGAGTTTCTTAGGTCAGCTAGAGAATTTTCCATTTAGAGCTGTGACATTTCACCTAGTCATTTGGGCCACTGTCCCAGTGATTAAATCTTTTTGGAATGAAATTATCTCAGCTGACTAAACAGACATCCTCCTCAGTTTCTAGGTATTGATATGTGGCATCAGCCTGCTGTCACATCTCATTCCTGGGTTGATGCTGACAGACGTAGGTTGACCTAGATGAGGTCTGAGGCAGAGGGCAGCTCAGTCATGGTGCTCTGAGAGCCTTCCTTCCTGACCTGTACCCTGTGCAGTGAGGCCTCCTGGGGTGCTGTCCCCAAAAAAGACACCCAGTCACCAACCGAGGGGCCATGCAGCAGCAGCTCTTTCTGCACTCGCTGGACCTCATGCCTCACCTTACAAACTATTCTCTCCAGAGCCCCAAAGTCCTGAGCTATCAGAACAGGAACCAAGCTGGCATTTCTTGCTCAATTCAGTGAAGCACTCAAGGGCTTGGTCCAGAGCCACATTTTTCTTTTTCCTTTTTTAATTTCAAAGAGAATAAAAAAAAATCAATAAAATAATGCACAATTTTAAAACATAATAGGAAATTATCAGTGGTTATTATATTGCATATTATTATCTTCAGAGTAGTTGATCAGATTACAGATAGAAGCGTGCAAAGTTGATTCTGAAATGTAAGCACTAGCTGTTCCTTTTGATGAACTGATAGAAATTAGCAGTACAATTTTATTAGCCATCATGCGTGCGTGCATGTGTGTGTGTGTGTGTGCATGCATGTGCGTGTGCATGTGCGTGTGCGTACACTTTTCTTTGCATTTCTCTGATTTTCATTACAGCTCATACTCTTCATAGTTCCTCCAAATCACCAAATAACTGGCAGCGGTTCCAGCTCTCCTTTTGGGTTTCCTCATCCCAGGAATATTATGCACAATCTTATTCAGCATGAATTCTTTTTTTTGGTTAATATTTATTCTATTTTATGTGTCTGGAATTACTTCCAAATATTTTGGCATGGGTTTTATAACATACTTTTATAGCTGCTAACTTTTAAATAGTTTCTATGGCTGATTTAGGGAAAGACACAACAGGTGTGAGAGAAAGAAAGAAATAGAGATGGAGAGAGACAGAGAGACTGAGACAGAGAGAGACAGCAACACAGAAAGAGGCAGAGATGGAGAGACAGAGAGATAGAGACAGATTTTTCCTATTGGTGAACATTTCTGAAGACAGAAGTGTTTTTTTTTTAATTTAGTTTTTTCTTTATGTATTTGGTACATGGTCTCACCGTGCAGCTGGGACACATAGTGATCTTGTTTTCAGCCCCCCAGTGCTGGACTTACAGGCGTGCGCCACCACGCCTGGACTTGTTTCCTGGCTCAGCACACCCCAGAAGCAGGGCTGGCGAGACTTGCAGGACCCGGGATCGAACCCTGGTCCCTGTACTTGCCAAAGCAGGAACTTAGTCCACTGAACTCTTGTGCTGGCCCTCAGAAGGTCTTCTAACAGAAATGATGAGAAGATATTTCCTGATACTGAGGTAGAACGTGAACGTTTTTGCCATAAAATGCGTAATTTGTGAGAGAGCCAATATTATTTTCTTTTCCTCTTTCTGTTCTTATGGATTCATTTTTCTTCCTGCATTGTTTGTTCTGGTATCTTCTTAATATCCCAGGTTGCCGCTTCTCTTTAAATTAAAAGATAGGCATTCTTTTCTTTCCAGCACCTGTCCACCAGATCTGAAGCTCCCTACCTAAAAGTAGAGGAGAGCAGCCCGAGAGGCCCAGGGAAAGGACCGCCGCTTCTCCAGCTGCGTCTCATGGGACCCCCAAGCTGGTCACGGCGTGAGCTCATCATTAGTTATATTGTGTCGATTTTTCTCTTTCTGGGTGTGCTGGCCCTTGATCTGCGATCTGGACCTCAGCGTCTATATCCGATCAGTCTTTGTATTCTGGAACTTGTGCTGAGCAGGCGTTCTGTGGGTTCTGCGTCATGCGGGGACGCCTTCCTGAGTGAAGCGCTTGCAACCCCCCAAGCGCTCCTGTCTGACGCGCTAGCTGCGCGGCCGCTCAGCCCTGCTGCCCTGTTGGATGGCTGTGGTGCAGCAAGCCTTCCTTTTTGGGCTGACCCACATCTCACCCTCTGGACTGCTGTTTTCCCCTAGAAAACGTTTCTTTTCCCTGTGCTGATCCCAAGCATTCAGCTCGGAGCTTCAGGCTCGACACCGCCAGCGATTTTGCCTTCAGCAGGAAGTCCCGCGCTTATTCGGGTTTATTCCCGGGCCCGTTCGAGCCTCTTCATTCCGGTGCTATTCCAGTGGCCAGCCTCTGGCAGGCCAACCACACAGGTCATTCCGGGAGAAGTCCAAATTCCATTTAGACACATTTTGAGCTCATCTAAATATTGTCCTTTCTCAGGCTTCCAGGGGAGCCAGTGTTTATCGCTGGGTGAGTACAGTTACAGAGAGATCGAGGTCTTAGTTTGTTCCGGGTCACATTCACGGCAGTGGCCTTGAGTAGGCTACACAATCTTGTTGTCCCTCCCCACTTCCCTAGCTCTTGGAATCGATTTGCTGTTGTGTTGCCCTCTTTCCTGGGACAGCTCTGCTTCGCGCTTTCTCCTGTACTCACTGCCGGATGATGCAGTGTGCAGCCCCCAGGGTCTGAAGCTCATAGCTGACGCGGTGCTAGTTTATGTATCAGATGTCAGAGCAGAACTTTAAATCTCATGCCCAACCCAGAAAGAGAGGATGCCAGGGCTTTGAAATGTCTTTGAGCACAACAGGCATCAACTCACTGATCCCTCACGCTGACCCTTCTCTTCTTGCATTTTTTTTTTTTTCGAGATGTTTAGAACTTGTGTCATCTTTGTTTGTGAGAGATGACGTTAGGATGAAGGTATGTCCATAATATGAATCTATCACTCAAAACACTGCAAAGAGCATGAGACTGTGGTCACGTCGGCTTTGATCACACTGATTCCACCAATTAAACTTTCCACTGAGAAGTGTGCTACGGAGCCACGTAAGCCCTGTGAATTACCTCATAATGATAGAAGTATTCAAAGCATTGGTGATTAAGGAACAGATGTGAAGAGGCAGTGCAAGCGTATGGGAAACCATTTCTAGTGGTGATGTCAGTAAGGAAAAATTTGCAGACATAATTACTAAAAAATTATCAGAGACTTCCTTGTCAAGTATTTTGTATGTTTATAAAGCTGTTGGTGACTCATTTTAGAAGTCTGGGAGACTTATTTGATTTGGAATCAGGATTTTATTATAGCTTAGCTGTTATGTAATAGTTTACCCAGACTGATGGGGAGATATTCCTCCATGTCAACATAACTTGTGTGTGCGCAGTGAGATTTCCTTGTAATTATTTCAGCAATTCATATCTGAATGCATTCCCATGTTTTCGTGCCTGGAGTATATTCTTAGCTTGTGAAGCAGAGTGTAAGGAAGGCTGCGAGATAATTACTCCGTAGATTACTAGGAAATCTGATGGTTAATGCATTGGATAAAGGTTGCTTCGGGTTATGGAGCAGGTATGACACATTGAATGGCTGCTTCTGACATGCCATAAACCTAAAATATGAGTTTTTGTCATACGTGTATGTGCTTAGAATAACAACAAGCCAAAGTCCTCCAAGACCTTACTGTAGTCCACACCATAATTAGTCAAGTTTTACCCGCATACCCCAAATTCCAGTGCTTGAGTGTGAAGTCATCTGGGTACATCCAGTTTTTTTGTTGGCTGGGAAACTATTGTTTGATCAACACCTCTAGTTGCTAACTAGAGGCATTTCATGTGGAGTTTCCAAAACACTAATAGCAACCAGAAAGACATGTGTCTGCTGCTTGCCTCAGATTTTAATGATGTTGTTGTCTCCAGAATAACTCCAAAAGAAACAGAGCCTCACGATGTGGTGTTCTTCAAGAAAGATTGGCTGCTATCTGTGCTCCAAAGAGGAGAATGTGGAGAAACGCGGCAGCAAGATAAGCAGGGCAAAGGGGCTCCTGTGGTCCTTTTTGGCTCGTCAGTGGTTTAGCGGCTACTGTATGACTGATAGTTTCTCTTTATTTATTCCCTTGTTTCTCTCCATAAAAACTTCTTTATTAACTCAAGAAAGCAAACCTTGGCCATAGGGCTGCATTATTAGCTTCACTGTGTGCCTCATTGGGCTTACGTACAGATGTGGGGACCACATTTAAGTCCTTTTAAATGGATTTATTTTATCACTTAGTATCCCAGTTGGTAATCCTTTGTGGGACATATACTAACATGGAAATGAACAAAGGGTAGGGTAATGGAAAGCAGACTTTGAAACAGCAGAGAAAAAGGAATGGACTCGCTCCTTTGGGTACAGGGAGGTTAATAAAATATTTTGAATGGTAGTTCCGTAATCCATCACATCACCAACAGAAGCGCGTCTGTTTTGTGATGGCGAGTAATGAAGTACAAAGGCGCTGCTTCCTCTTGGCTGCCGTTTAGTTTACAATAAACAGTGCTTCATTTCAGTTCCCGAAGTACACAGTGTCATGCAAGATGGACTCTGGAGGAAGGAACTCAGCTTCCTTCTGGCATCCTTTGGGAATTCTCGAAGGTGAGGATGCCTCTGCCCCTTGCTGGCAAGCATCCCCAGGACCGCGTACTGCCTCGTGGGACGAGGCTGAGTAGGAGCAGGGGTGCCCAGCCCTCTAGGCAGGATTCTGTGCGCAAGCAGGAATCAGACTCAGTTGTCCCTTAGGGGGTAGGCCAGTGAGGTGGGGAGCAACACAGGCACCATGTTTTGGTTGGCATTGGACAAGCAAGGGCATGGTAGGTTACAGAAGGGGACGTCTCTGTCAGTGCTGGAGCCAGCCATGAGGAGCCTGCATGTGTGTGTGCATGCGTGCTTGTGTGTATGTGTGTGTGCTCATATGTACATGCATGTGGGTGTGTGTTATGTACATGCATGTGTGTGTGTGTGAGTACTGCCCTTGTTCTTTTGTCACTTTACTGATCTACTTGCATCGTGACGCATCTCTCTGTGTCTGTCTCCATCTGTCTTTCTGTATCTCTCTGTGTCTCTCTCTCTGCCTCTGTCTCTTTTTCTCTTGATCCAGTGAAATTCACCAGCTCTTATTTCCACTTAACCTGTTTTTTAGAAGCTGCACAAGACAAAGAATCATCCTAAAAATAACATCTTGTATCTACCGAGTGTCTGCCTTACTTTTCTTTCATTGCTGGGACAAACTACCAGACACCCAAATTAAGGAAGGAAAAGTCTATTTAGTTCACAGTTTGTGCAGGCTTCAGTCCATCCTTGGCTGGCTCCAAGGCAGAGTGGTACATCGCAGAAGGCCGCAGTTCATGGTGGAAGAAATATAGCAAAACAGCAAGAGCAAAAGGAGAAGCAGGGGCTGCAGCAGAGAGCAAGCCTCTCTTCCTTCCTTATATTTCATTCAGCGTATCTCCCACC
>NDGM010992775.1:0-12097 GCA_002564305.1 Octomys mimax | reverse complement strand
AGAAGAAGAAGAAGAAGAAGAAGAAGAAGAAGAAGAAGAAGAAGAAGAAGAAGAAGAAACATTGACAATTTGTAGACCTAACATAGTCTGTTCCAGGTAGGTTCCTCATGGAGACTCTCCACACTTTGCATAAGGTGGGCTCCTGGGCTGATACTGAAGCACAGAGTAGCATAGAGCAAGCTGGTCTAGTGCACAGGGTAGGTACAGTGAGCACAGGGAAAGGCATATAATTCAGCTCCTCTAGCTTCTCTCTCTAATCAGAACTCAGCAGCTCAAAGGATAATAATATTGGGAAAAGTCACAATGCCTCAGAGTGAAGCACTAGCCAATTCAAACCGATGCTTACCAGCTGTGAAGCAGACCAGGTGCTCACCTGCACAGGTCCAGTCCCCACCGATGAGGTGGTATCCATCTGTGTCTATACATCTGTCTTGTTTGGGGGACCTTGACACATGTGGTTGGGCTATGCTTATTGTTACCATTAAGCATCATTTCCTCACTCACATCACCTTGTCTGGGTAGGAGTTATATCATGTATGGATCTCATAAGCTTGGAAACGTGGCTTGCACAGGACTGCCTGGGAGGAGGTCTACAGTCTCCCAGCAGTATTTCAGACTGACTCTGCTTCCACAGAGGAACAGTTCACAGGGGTTATATATTCCACAAGTCTGCTGGAAAGCTCAGCTGACAAGAGCCCTGTTGAGATACTGTTTGGTCCCCTGGGAGCTTCACTGTTTGTGTGCGCCTTTACTCATCTTTCATCTGAAGAAGAGGGAAAGGAAACTTCAGTGTTTGAGAACACAAAATGGATTCTGAGCTTAAAAGGATTTCATACAGAGAAAGCTAGAGTTCATAATCCTCACAAGTAGAGGCTAGTTCTAACATTCTAGAAAGGCAGTTTGATGGGACTTTAGAGATTGCTTCCCCTGCAGTTCAGTATGGTAACCACTGCCCATGTGTAATTGCACTACAATTGAAAATAATTTGAAACAAAATTAAAAATTCAAGTTCACCTTCATAGTAGCTACTTGATGCCACATGGGACTAGGGACAATTTATTAGACAGTACAGATAGAAAATACTTTTATCATTTCAGAGAGTCCCATTGAGTAGTACAGGTGAACTGGCTAGGCTACTCCACATAGTTTGGGAAAAAAGAAAACAGAGGCATATAGATGTCAAGATCAAGTATGTTGTGTCCTTGCCTAATAGATAGTAGCTTGGTTTCAACTAGAAAGGACCCTGTTTGTCTCACTCAGTCTGTCTGCACCCCAGACTATCTCCCTTCTCTAATGACGGTGCCAGCTGGCTCTCTATTAACACAAAGCACAAACACAAGCAGAAGAAAGCAAGCTGGTGACTAAGCAATGAAGAGCCAAAATCTGGGTGGTAATAAGATTAAACTGTAATAGATGTTTTCTCCATGAGACATGCTCCCCAATCAATATGAAGAGAAGAGACAGGCTTTCCTAAGAGCTGCCCCCTGCACAAGCCTGCAGCTCGCAGAGCTGCCTCAGTAGGTGTGGGGCTGCACCATCTATTTACCCAGTGGATGCAATTTTTTTACATTTCTTTGGTTTTGTACATGTATGGCATATGGTATTTTCATTGCTTAACTAACTTTCAGAAAGCTTTCCTTGTACTGTACACACAGGGCACATTTAGAAACATTTGGCTCACAGCAACCAATAAGCAATAAAGGACACTATTAGCTTAGATATGAAAGAAAGTGCTTTCCATTACCTTATAGTTCCAAATTTGTACTACAATGTGAGATGTCTGGATTGAGAAGGCCATGGTTCTATTGAACCCTGTACAAGAAGATAGCTGGGAAATTCTTGCCTTCACACAAAAATATCTCTAGTCATTTTTGCAATGTCTCTATGCACTGGAAGAATCTTGCATTTATTCCAAACAAAATCCTGTCATTTTAGGGTTGATATAGACTTCAGGAAATTGCTAGGCCTCCTCAGAATCAAAGAAAGGATTCACCTGTATCCCTGTTATTCAACACCATGCATAGAGTAGAGCAGAGCAGGGCAACATTTAAGGAAGGGAGGAGGGAGGGAGAGAGGGGAAAATGATGTCCTTAAATTTCCAGATAGTTTGTAAACTGGGGAAGGAACATATATTGCAGAGAATCTTATTTGTCTGAAGTTGGTCGCTTCCATACTGCTGAAGGTAGTCGTGCCTGTCAGGAGGACCTCTCTTGCTTTTGACTGCACAGCCCTCATACTTCACAGAAGCCACTTCTTTCTCTAAGTACTCCTTCCCTGAAACCCTCACACTTCAGCTGGAACTAAGTATACTCTTGGGTCCAGGCATGGACAACAGGCATGGTCCAGACAAAAGAGTTGAGGGGCACAACTACTGAGGACAACTAAAGGGGAAAATCTACACCCGCTCCAAGGGGGAGGAACCCGGTACTGGAGTTTCTAAGTTGAGGAAGTCCTTGTAGAACTGGGCTGGTCATACATGATCCTCACTGGTCAACTCAGAGGAAAAGGGTAATGACAAACAGATGACTGATGCTTTATTTGGTGCATCTTGGTTGAGTCTTGAATATTTTGGTTAATTGAACCAATAAATTATCATTTGCCCATTGAAACATATTTTATTTTTGTTTCTGTCACTTGGAACGGAGAAAAGATTACAAAAGCAATTACTTTTGAGAGATCACCACAATGACCCTTACAACTATTACAGAGTGGTGACTTCCCAGGACTGCTATGCTGTGGAAAGCACAGCTCTCCTTGGATTTCCTGGCTCCTCTGGCCTTCAGAACATGGATCTACTTCCATGTACACACCCACTTATTTCCACACAGTGTCCTCTGTTTTAACCCCAATCTAACTCACAAACCATCCATTTATAATGCTGGGTGCCAGCCTTGTACATTTATGCTTTCTTGGCCCTTAATTTGCCAAACCTACCTGATGAGGCAGTTCAGTCCATGAGAAAGACACAGTAAACAAAGATTTCTATGGTACTCTGTGCTTTATATTTAATAAATGATCTGTCATGGAATTTATCTGCATAAAAAGTTAGGTGACTTATAGGTGGCTCAGCTCTAGTAAATCATGCTTCCTGCTCTCCCTGCTTCACATGGGCAGCTTGCTACACACTGGGTCTCATGTGCTCAGAAATCACAAAATACATTTTAGAGTTTCTTCTTTGGAAAAAATAAAAAGTAATGCTAAGAGGGAACAAATAGGGGCTCATAGCTATGCACTGTATGATGACCTGGTACAAAAGAGCCTGAGCTGTATGGTTAGCAAGTGTTAAGTGCAGGCTCAATAGCCTGATGGAGGGCTTTCAGCACAATAGCTGTGGGGGCTTGTGATACACATATTAATTTTATTCCGCATTGCAAAGTCTCAAAGACACTCGACTATTAAGTGGTAAAGCTATAATTTACCCAACTCCAAAGCCCTGGTTCCTTCCATTATACTTTAGTTTTCTTCAGATATTTTATTGCCATGCCCTTTGGAGGATAAAGCAGAAAGTTAGTGACATTTTTGTTTAAATCGGTATTTTTGTAGTTTATATGATACGTAACTCTTTTATAACAAAAATGAGAGATTTTAAATGAGAAAGCAAAGACTAGTTGGTATGTTTTTGATATCATCATCATCATCATCATCATTAATTTATACAAATGGCATGTATTGTCTAGTTGTTATCATTGGGATATGTGCTGTTTTGCAAGTTTTTGTTTTCCATCAAAATCCAACTTGCACATTGATCAAGTCCAGTTCTGGTTGTAGCTAAAGTCTATGACAGGTCATCTGGGATTAGAAAACATGAGTATCCATCCTAGAATCACTGTGTGTCTTCCTTAGGCAGGTGGGAAAAGTATGTGTTTGAAGTGAAGAAATCTTAGAAGCCAAATTCTGACTCTTGAGGAGTTAACTATCTTGCAGGATAAGCATGTGATTATGCCCCTACCCAACCACCCTCTTTCACTACAGTATCTCATGTACTTGAATTTCCTTGACTTTTGCCAGGAATCTTTGCTGCTATAATTTGGATGTTAAATGTCTTCCAAAGACTACTGTGCTGAGGGTTTGGTCTACTCTGAGGACACTACTGGGAGGCGATTGAAAACAGCAGGAGGGGCCTATTAGAAGAAGTGAGATAGTTGGGGGGCTATTGGCATCCATGGCACTTCCTCTCTCTCATGGATTCTCAGCTGCCATGAAGTAGACAGCTTTGCAGTCATGTGTTTCCAGCATGATCTCTGCCCCACCCCCAGTCCCAGACACAAGAGAGTCACATGAGTAAGGACTGAACTCTCTGAAACCATTAGCCAAAATAACCTTTTTCTTCCTGTCAGTTGTTTATAGCAGGCATTCAGTGACAGTGACAGACAGTTCTAACATGTCTCCAGCCTGTTCATCTCTTGAGTCAGACATCGTGAACATCTTTTCTAACATAGTGTCTCAGAACCTAGTCAGTTCCTAGTGCTGAACCAATAGAAGGCCCTAAAAAGTGGTTGGAACAAATGCATGCTTGTGTCACACAGCACCAGGTGTTACTTGCTAGTATGCTATCATTTCCAAGGACAAAGAACTGGAGTTGAGAAAAGAGAGAATTTCCACCAATGAGCTAGGTCTGTCTTTTAAGATGATGCTTCTTGCTCATTGAGTACCAGTTGGCAACCTCCTTTCTTAAGTAGAGAAAAGTAGGAAGGAGATGTTTTGCTCTCAGGTTTCCCTGGAAGGAACTATTTTCCAGAGATTAATGCCAGACAAAGAACAGGAAGGGCCTGGAGTCCCTAGTATTTTCTTATACTCCTTGGACACTTCTACTTCCAGGATGATATAAGGACAGCAACTTAGATGGTGATTAACAGCTGCATTCTGAGGAAGTCACTCCTGCCCTAGTGAGAAAGAAGAGATCATTCTCTGGAGTAGAACTGCAGGTGGAAATCCAGCACTTTTCCTCCAGTCTTTATACAGGGGATGGCATGTCTTCAGAACAGGCCTTCAGCAGTTTCTAGAAGAAAGATAACTGGGCAAGGAATGTAACCATTACACAAATAGTAAGCACACACACATGAGCCACATGGCAAATGGTTCAGGAAAGGTTGACTTGTATTATTACCCTCTCATGCAAGGGAAACAGGAAAGCTGAAGGCATTAGCTCTGTACTACAGTAGCAACCTCACCATCTAGACCTTCTGTAGTTCTGTGTTCCCACCTAACAAAGGAATCTGCTTTATCCAGCCAGGAGATCAGTCATGCTACTGTCAGCATATCTATTTCACTTGCTGCTGTGGTACATCTTACAGGGTAAGATGTCAGTACTTAGATGAGAAAGGGGGATGTGGAGATGCTTTTGTATGCACTGAAAATAAAGTTTGTAACAATGGCAGACTTTCTTCATAAGACTTAATTTCATGCATACATACAATCTGTGAGCAGATGATAGTTCTGCCTATTTATAAATGTCGGCAGTCACTGGTATATGCTAAAGTAAACAAAAATATTAAAATCAGAAAACTGCTTGAGATTATTTTGTGATATGCTATTTGCTACCATTTTTTATTCCAAATACCAAATCTTCACCTACTGCTTCTGATTATGAACAAGTTACTTAGTTTTATCTAAACCCATTTATGAACTAATTATCCTTTTCTTCATTCAGCAAGCATTAATTGAAATCCTGCAGTCAGCACTGCACTCCATGTTACAAAAGAGCTAGTCCTATCTACGTGATAGAGTAATTCCATATGTAAAGTAGATAATTTAGAAAAGCTTCTAGCACAGAGACTAGGTAATGAACTTCTACTGTATATGAATTTGGAAATGAAATGTCCTTGAAGGTGAGGGAAATGAAACTCTTTTAGCATTCGATCCAGTGAATGCTGAAGCTTTGTTAGAGAAGCCTAACTATATTTTGTCGCATTATTACCACAGTCTTTAGAGATACATTTTCTTCTTCAATAATAAAAGGGAGGCATCCATTTGAAACTGCCCCAAAACCAGGTAAAATGAAATTTAAGGTCAGCATATATCCATGGGCAAATATTTCCTCAATTCTGCTTTGGAATTGAGACCTTAATATAAGCCTTATTTAGATAGAGCCTTCTTTTGAGGTTGTCTTGGAAGAGCCACTCTATGCTGCCTTGGGTGACATGAGAGCTTTCCTGGTAGCTCCCTGGAGCACTCCTGAGCAATTGTGCCTACCCAGCACTCTGTGCCCACCTCGCTCAGCAGAGCATCCTCTGCTCATTCTCTCGAGGGTCTTCAGTGGCTTGCTCAGCTTGCACTATGTAGATGGTTGTGCTGCTGAGCTGCCTGGAGAAAGAAGTTATCTTCTCTCTGCTGTAGGAAGTTAGAGACAAACCAGAATGAAAATTTGAAAATACCAAGGAGCGGGAGGATATCCTAGGGCTACAGCGAAAAACAAAATTCTTATTGGGTGTTTTGCTTGGTGAATCAATCGGAGCTAATTAAATGTTCTACAGAGAATGGAGGTGTGATGTGTTTTATAAGGCTGAATAAGTGTTCAGTGAGGAAAAATGAAGTCTTCTCCCACAGGAAGCTGCTGACTAATGTGAAGTAGGTGAATTCTTTCAAGCGCCCTGAGCAATTGCGACTGGAAGACAAATGAAGAAGCATTTATTAATCAGCACCTTGGAGGCTGAAGTGAGGATGAGAAATTTAGGACAACTTGGGCATTTTTCCAACTCTGGTTCCTAAGAGTCGGGCCTTGCAGCATTGTTTAAAATAGAAAGAAGTGCCAGAGAATTCTGTGTTGTAATCACTTTTGACATAATTCTCCACAGTGGAAAAGTAGAGACAATATTCTTTTAGCCCAAACCTTTATATTCTTCTCTGACCTCATAGGCAGTCTCCAGAAATCCATCATTCACTCTGCTTTTTGTCTCACCTGGCCTGGTTGGGTGTCCCTGTGAACAAAGATAGCTTTAGATCTTTGCCTTCTATTCTTCAATGAAGATTGGCTTCCTAAGAAGATAAAGGGGGCTGCTTCCAAGACCTATGACTCTTCTACCATTGCTTTTTGTCTTTGAACAATGACTTGAAAGAAAGATACTTTATTAAATGCATAGTGAAGTAAAATTTCTTGATCAAATCCTCTTTTTAAAGCCTACACATATAAAATCCAGTTAAAGATCTTTCGAAGACATTTTTTTAAGGAGAGTGAGCTGTAGAAACATTTATTTTTATACCATTTCAGAAAAGTTGGAAAGGATTTGGCTCTATAGACTTCAGTAGGGGTGAAATAAAGTAACCTTCATTTATTAAATATAATAAAAGAGGCTAAAATAATAACAAAATGTCAGAAATTTACTGATTTTAAATTTCAATTATACATTTAAACCAGCTTCTAGTTTATTATGGGGTCTGTAATTATGAAATAATTAGTAACAAGTTAAAAAACAACATTCATTGATAATGCCAGTCAGTGACAGTGAATAACTTTTGTTTTATGTATTTATTCATATTTGATTTTTAAAATTGATATATATTAATGGGGTACCATGTAATGTTTTAGTACATGTATATATTGTATTAAGTTTAAACCCAATTGAACATATCTTCCTCTTTAATTGGGTTAGCTTTTTAAAAAGAACAATAACAAATCAAAGTTAGCTGTGACTATAACACATTAAATGTTCTTAAGAATGTAAAATCCATTTAGGAGCTAGTCTTGACAGCCTGCAATTCTAGAACATATTTTTCAGATTAAGGAGATACCCAGGTCATGCAATGGGCAGGGTTAACTATAAATGTGACGTCTTCAAGAGGAACTGTGGTTGTCCCACTTGGTACAGGTAATAACGGTGATCCAGGGAGTGCTAGCAGCTCACTCTGCAACAAAAACAGGAGACAGACATGAACACAAATATGTGAACCAATCTCATCTGAGCAATAGTCAAAGGCTTGCTGCAACCAACCCAATAATTAAACAATTAAAAGCTCTTCTCAAAATGATGGAAATGTTCACAGCATTTTTACTTGTCTTGTCTCACTTCCTGCCCAGCTTCGTGGTAAGTTTGATGTTCAGGCTGTGCATTTGTCTTCAGGTCCCGACCTCACACTGGAGGAAGCAGAGAAGACTTGAATTTTCTATCATTAAGTTCATGAGTTCCAACTTTATTTGGGAATATTCAAAAGTATAATGTAAGACATTCAGTATTGTTTTACTTAACTCAAAATCTGGGTAGGAAAAGTAGATATCATGTGTAAAAGCTACAAGGTAAATATAGATCCAAGGACACTGAGGCAAGAGACTCTAGGTCCAGGAAACAAGAGCGCACCTAAGACTAAGAGGAGAGCTAAAATAGGACTCCTTGGGAATTGAAATATTTAACATCACTCATAAACATGAAAGGATTGAGAAAGCCACACAGACATTTAGCTTAGGGGCAAATTTTAAAAAGACTTGAGAAGACCTCTAATGTTCACCTCAGTGTAATCTCTAGATGCATAAGCAAGACACTCCAGATCAAAGTGGATCCAGTCTGAAGACTGGGAGTACTCCTGCCACTTAACCAAATCTCTGTTGAAATATTAGATGAATACAGAGAACTTTGTGATCATACTTACTAAGGTATAATTTTTGCAAAAATAATTTGGAAAAACAAGAACATGTGACCCATTCAAGGAAACAGGATAAGTTGACAAAGACTATTCACGAGGAAAGTCAAACTCTACATTTGCTAGACAGACTTTAAAACAGCTATCTTAAGTATGCACAAAATGCTAACAGAAAACATGAATAAAGAGCTAAGTAAAATCAGGTAAACAAGTATGAACAAAATGAGAATACCAATAAAGAAAAAGAAGTTATGAAAAGGAACCTAATTGAAGTTCTAGAGGTGAAAAAACAATAACAAATTTAAGTGGTTACAGCAGATAGCCATTTTATCTGGAGGTAGAAAAGTTGAAATAATCAAGTCTGAGAACAGAAAGAAAAATGATACAAGAAAGTGAACAGGGCTAATGGGACAGCAGCATAGTACTAACTGGACCAGCTCTGGTACGTTATAGGAGCCTGAGGTGAAGAGACAAGGCTAAAAGAATATTTGAAGAAATAACCCCCAAACTCCCAAGTTAAATGAGAGGCATGAAATCTGTAAATTCAGGAAGCCCCCAAAAACTTCGAGGATGATAAACTTAAAGTGATCTGTAACAAGACACCATCTAATCAACTTGTCAAAAGCGAAAAACAATCTTGAAAGCAGCAAGAGATGGATGACACATGGCACTGTGACATTACCAGTGGATTGGTCATCAGAAATCTTTGTGTCCAGAAGGCAGTGGTATGACATACTTAAAGTGCTAAAAGGAAAAAAAAACCTCTCAACAAATAATTTTACATCTCTCAAGACTATTCTTTAAGCATGATGAAGAAATTAAAACATTTCTAGACTTTAAAAAAAGCTGAATGCACTATTATTAGAGCAGCCCTGTAAGATATGCGAAGGTCAGTACTTCAGGTTGAAATAAAAGATTGCTGGACAGTAGCCTGAAACCCTGTGAAAAAATGAAGTGCCCAAGTAAAAGTAAATCTATAAGCAAAGATAAAATACAGTGATTTATATTTTTATGATTCGGTTTCTGCAGGTAAAGTAGATTAAATCTACTTTTTACTTTGTGCACTACCTAAAAAATATATAAAATATAAATATATTCTATTAAGTATAAAGTGTATGATAATCCAATTTGTTACATCAGTAACATGGAGGAAGATTGAGGTTATGCAGGAATAGAGTTTCCTATGAGATTGAAGTTAGAAAGGGCCAGCAAAATAGCTCAGTGGATTAAAGTGCCTGCTTAGTTCAATCCCCTGGCCTGTGGTGCCAACCCCACCCCCAGGGCTTGATGAAACAGCAATTGAGATTGGGTGTGGTGGTGCAGGCCTGTAATTCCAGCACTTGGGAGGCTGAAAACAAGAGAATCACTATAATCTACACAGTGAGACCTTGTACACCCTGTCTTAAATACAAAGAAGAAGAAGAAGAAGGAGAAGGAGAAGGAGAAGGAGGAGGATGAAGAGGAGAAGGAAAAGGAAAAGGAGAAGGAGGAGAAGGATGAGGAGGAGGAGGAAGAGAAGGAGAAGGAGAAGGAGAAGGAAGAGGAGGAGGAGGAGGAGGAGGAGGAGGAGGAGGAGGAGAGATAGCTCAGCGGACTAAAGCACCTGCTTAGACAAGCGCAGGGGCTGGGGATAGATCCCCAGCACCACGTGCTGCACCAGCCCCACCCCCAGGGTGTGCTGAGCTGGCCACAGAGTCCCAGTTGTAGTGGTACATGCCTGTAATCCTAGTGCTGGGGAGGCTGAAAACAGGAGGATCAGTATAAGTCTGAGCCATGTAGTGAGATCCTATAACAACCAAATATAGTTTTTAAAAAAGAGGAGGAGGAGAAGGAGAAAGAGAAAAAGCAATTAGAATCAAGGGCTGGAGAACAAGGGAAGATTGTGCAAACTTTGGGAGACTGGTGAAGAAGACAGGAGCGAAAGAGATTAGGAAGAAATAAAAACAAGAACAAAACAACAGCAACAACCAAGAATGTTCACACTCATATAAAAACAAGAACACACATTAAAGAACAAACAAAACCAAGAAAAAAGTAAAAAAAAAAATATCCACTTCAAGACAGGTCTGTGCTGTTACTAGTAGATGGATTTGGCAGACAGAGTCTACATTTGTGATGGTTAATCCCGGAGAGTCACTTGTAGCTTTAGGGAAGGGCAGGGAGCAGTCCCAGAAAGCCTGAACTTCCGCTGATGTTCAGCTTGTTTCTGACTCTGAGGCTGGAACCTAGTTTGCTCGGCCTGTGATGCTCCGTGCGACTCCTGCTGGCTTGAACTCCGCTCCTTGCTCTCCTGTGGACTGGAATTTTGGCAGCCTCGGCCTGAGCCTTGCAGCCACTGGGTGGAACCAGCTTGCAGCTGCTCTGAGTTCAGAGCTCAGTTGGCCCCTCCCCAGCATGGCTACTGATCAAATCTCCTCTCTGGGGTGAGTCTGAATCCGGGTGACTCAGCAGCCATTGCAGCATGCTGTGTCCTCTGCGCCAGCCCATGGACGCCTTCCCCTGCACAGCCTCTGGGGTCCCCAGCAGTTGCCTGTGTCTGCACGTTTGGACGACTCGTCTTACACAGTGAATCTGGGCCCAGGAAGAAAGTGCTGCTTGCCACTTCCTTCTTGGTTGCAGTTTCTCTCCAAAGGGCTCCAGTTCTTGCCTCAGATCCTCCCTGGGTCCCAGATCCCTCCTCCTCTCCTTTGTCTCTTCCTCGCATCGCTACATTCCAGTGTCGGGGACACCAAACCTTAGCGGCTCTTTCCCTGTTGTTCATTGCTGTGTCGTCCTTGTTCTTCAGCTTTTTGAGTCAGGCTTTTGTGCTACTGTAAATGACCTTGTGCTTTGATTTCAAATTCCCGTTTTTCATTGCTGCCTTCTGGGAGCCTCTGCCTTGTGTGAGCATCCTTTTCTCTTTCCACAGCTACTCATATATCTAGGGGTTTCCTCTGTGTCCATCCAGAATATTTTGCTCATTCTTTATGGATAATCAAGTGGACTGTGAACAAACATGGCATGATTTCTTCCTTCACATTTTGTACGCTTTCTGTTTCTTTGTTGCTCTAGCTAGGACAGGAATGGCAAGCTTTTGAATTGGGGTAGTGAGAGGGGGTGCCCTGCCTTGATGCCTGCCTTGGAAGGCAGCCACTGTCTCTGTGAAGTATGACATCACTGTCAGTTGTCTTTTTTTTTTTTAAAGATGGTCTTTATCAGACTGAGGAATTTACCCTCTGTTCATATTTGCTTAAGATTTTTTTCTTTTTTAGATCAAGACTGAGTGTTGGATTTTGTCAAATGCTTTTCCTGAATTATTTGAAATGATTGTGGTTTTTGCTCTCTGTCCTGTTGATGTGGTTTTTACATTACTTCATTTTCAAATATTGAACCAGTGCTGCCTAGCTGAACTAAATCACACTTTAAAAAAAAAATCATTTATTTTATTTCTTTATGTGTGTCTGTGTGTGTGTGCGCGCGCATTCAGCTCAGCCCACCAGGGGCGGGGCTGGCTGGCATGTGGTGCTGGGGGATTGAACTGCGGTCC
>NDGM010992774.1:0-10856 GCA_002564305.1 Octomys mimax | reverse complement strand
TGTGTTAATTATTGAAACTGTCCTACCAATTTGATTTGAAACTGGCTCATTGCTATTTGTTTCACAATAAAATTATGGAAAAAAAAAAGACAGAAGAAACTTGATCGATTTTATACATCATCGGGGGAGGGACAACACAGTGTGGCCCTGAGGACGAGGGTAGGCAGAGAGCGAGGAAGGCTCGGAGGACTCCAGGAAAGGTGCGAATCACGCTGCGGGCGGGGTGGTGACCAGGACCAGCAGGGCTCTCCGGAGTCCGTGAACAAACTCAAAGGCAGCGGGAAGGCTGGAAACAAAGAACAACAGGACAAGCAGGGTGAGCTCGGAAGCCGAGAACCCGGAGCGGCTCGTGTGCGGGCCTCCTGCCACACGCCAACTGCGGGCCTGTGCTGTGGTGGAAGGGGAGCTCAGAGGGCGAGCGGCGGGCCGTGCCAATTCTGATCGAGATGTTTTGTGGGCACGCAAAAGCATTTGATAAAAAAGCTATAGAAGAGAGAGTTTATTTGGAAGTGAGGGACATTGAGGGCGTGGAGGAGATTAAAGAAAGGCGCGTTGGAAAGCAGTTTAGCATCCGGAAACGAAGGTCTCCTTCACTGAGCCTTCTCCGCCGGGACGCCCAGGCCAGGCCCTGCCGCAGTGTGCTGCAGCAGCGCTGCCTCCAACAAAGGAGTCTGCAGAACGGAAAGGGAGCGGCGGCCTCAGGAGCAGACGTCCGGACCTCCGTGAGGGCAGCGCTGTTGGAGAGAAGCAGAAGGTATAGGAGTTACGTAGACATACAGCACAGAAAGCAGCAATGGCAGTCCTCAGCACAGGCCTTGCTAACCTGGCTGTGCTACTGCAGGAGCCAAGAGAGGAGATCCGGGAGAGAACCGGGTTTGGAGGGAAAGACCGTGATTTGAGTTTTAGTAAACTGCGTAAAAATGAGATATTTACAGTTCGTGATTCCAACAGTCCAAAGAAGGTTCTGGGCTAGAGATACACATTTGAGATGTTTGTTGTTGTTTTGTTTAAAGAGTATTTGAAGTCGTTAACTATGTAAGATTTGTATGTGTAGAATACTTTTTTTTTATTATTATTAAAGTACAGGTGTGCACGGTCTATAAGGTTTCACTAGGTAGATCGGACTCGTAGTGATTCTCCTTTCTACAGCTTCCCAAATGAAGGGATTACAGGTGCCCAGTCTCAATCGCCATCTCAGCGCGCCCCAGGGGCAGAGCCGGCAAAGCAGGCCCTGGGATAGAGCCCCCAGAGCCTGCTCCTGCTTGCAGGAGCTTTAATCTGCTGAGCTATTTGGCCGGCCCTCAGAATGTTTAAAATCTAGAAGTGAAATTTAAAGTATGATATTTGAAGGAGAGAAGAAATTCTGAAAGTATGGTGAGAAAGAAGATCCATGGAGATAAGAGGAAAGCCAATGACTGTGTCAAAGAAACAAAAGAGGATTCTGGCAGCAACCTCCTTGAGATTGCCATGTGCAGTGTAGGTGTGATCTGGACAGAAGTATGTCCATCTGTTCAGGGATTTGGTGTCCTGAGGATTTTTTTTTTACAGAGATCTTTTTCAGAGCATGAAGGAAAAAGAAGTGACACTGGAGTGTTTGGTAGGAGCCCTGAAGAGCAGAGAAGACGAGGAATGGAAAGCAGATGGCATTTTTGAGGAGTCAAGCAAGCAAGGCCAAGAACAAACATGGAAAAGAGCTTGGTTTGTCCTGAAGAAGTCCCTTCCAATGTGCTTTGTTTTAGCTTATGTAAAATTAAAATATAAAATTTTATAGTGCATTTAAATTTGTACAATATCATATAAAACTCTAGCTGTGCTTGAAATGTTCACCAAAACTGGCACCAAAGATTTAGATCATTTCTTTAACTTAATGAAAGAGAAATTACAGATGAAGAGTCTGTCACCTGCCCAGTATTGCTCCAGGCAAGGATTGAGGTCCCAAACCCCTGAGACGTAGCCCTGTCCTGTGTCCTTTGCATAACTCTATCCAAGGCTTCTGCAAAGCTGCCAGAAATAGCAGTGTGCATTCCAATGCCATTCGGGTCTGGTCGGAGACCCCCAGTTCAGGGCTTTCTCCACACGCCGCTGACCTGGAACCAATTTGTATCCTTGGAACTGCAGAGTGAAATCAGAGCCCTGCAGTCTGGGCTTCTCAGCCTTGTCTCAGTAGCTTCTGGGCCTGGAAGAATGCCCCTCCTTGGTCATCAGAGAGCCCTCAGGTGTCTGGAGAAACTTCGCTCGGAATCCGTTGCTGTAGACGCACACAGACACTGTCAGTCATGACTCAGTAAACAGGGAAAGTCAGACACTCCCGAATGCAAGGAGAATTAGAGCGGCTGGCCGGAGCCACGTCTTCTGCTCCCGGGGCAGCCCTCCAAACGTCTGGTGTCTGGGTTGGAAATACCATTTCTTAATGCTGTTATGATTTTCTCTTCAGGCTGAGCTACTGTTCCAGAGATCAATAAAATGCTAAACTGGCCTGCCTGCCATTGTTAGTGAAATTTTTATTGCCTTTATTGGTTTTGTGCATGTGTTTTATCCAAAGAATAAAAAATTATATTTTAATTTATAGCTTATATACATTTAAAATTTGCTCTATTTATGTGATTCTTACTGGCTGGAGGGACATGCTTAATGTAATTAATTTGAAAAATGCTGTTGATAAGCATTGTGACCTTCTCTCAATATTATCTTTATTTTGTTAGGTATGTTCTCACATAGAACTATAAAATGCTATTCTCCTTCAGAATTATTTGGTGCTCTTCTATTTCCTTCCTTTCCCTCACCTTGCACACAACTATTTACGAAATCAAACACAGAAGAAGTGCCACCTTGCTTTCTACTTGGAAGCCCTTAGGAAACATCTTAGCAAAGTTAGTATTTGTTTACAATATGACCAGTTTGGAATTTTCCATCTCCATGGTAAGAACTTAAGCAGTTCAGATGAGCAAATGTATTCTGCCCACAAATAAATGCAATGAATTGAAGATGAATTGTTTTTCTCTAGAAAGCAAGAGATTTCTGTCAGCACTGTATTATTCGCAAAACTCTGTAGGTATTACTGTCAAAAGAATACGATTCCTTCAAAACAAAAGCTTCACTTAAAGAGGCATGAATCAGAGCATGATGCATTACATGCTAACAACTAGTAAAATATTTTAATTTTCACTTTATCTTGTCTTTTTTAAGGGAGTAAAGGCAAGAATGACTTTATTTCACATGATATAATTTTAATTCAGTGTCCTATGAAACTTCCATGTAAAAGAATTTGTATCCTAAAATTTAGCTTCCATGAACTTAAAGGAATTGTGTTTGCACACAATGACGGTATGAACACAATCCTTAAAAAAATCAGTCGTCTCAAATTGTTGCCCTGTGGGTTGGAACGTCAGTCAGAGTCCGCACCTCTTTGCGCCCGGCTGGCACAACATCAGCGGGCGCAGTGGGGCCAGCTGCAGCCTGGGCTCCCTGGGAACCACTCTGCCACGCGGTCAGTAGGCTGGCGATTCACAGGCGAATCCGCAGTCACCAAAGACAGAGAAGGGAAGGAAGGACACTGGAGGAGGAAGGCGAGGCAGGGAGGGAAGGAATGTGGGCGGAGCAGGGACATCTGTGACACGAGTCAGAAAGACCCGTGCCAGCCCCCGGGGGCCCCAGGTGCCCTGCCTACAGTGCCCTCAATGTTTGCAACCAGGCCTAACATGGACAGGGTGTTCCCAGAAGGGGGGTCTTCGTGTTCTTAGATCCTCGAAGTGCTACGAGCGATCAGTGAAATGCATCGCCCCTCTTAGTATTGATCCCTTCCCAGCTCCCTTTAGTCTTTCAGCCCAGCTGCTCATCAAAAAGATGAGCTCCCAGTTATTGATTCTTTGAAGTATTTCCCATGCAGTTTGTTTTTCATTCATGAACTCTCTGCCTACCCATATATCTTTAAGATTTTTACCTTCTTGCTCTTTCAGTAGATTTAGTGTTTATGTTTTAATATTTAAATCTTTGATCCATTTTTACTTTAATTTCATGCATGGTGATAAGCATGGGTCTAATTTTAGTCTTCAACATGTAAAGAGCTGGTTTTTCTAGCAGCTCTTATTAAAGAGGCTATCTTGCTTCCAGGAAAATGTTTGGCCTCTTCATCAAATATAAGGTGGCTGACTGTGTTTGCAGTCACCATCTATTTCTAATCTTTTCTATTGACCCTCAGGTCTGTATCTTGCCAGTTCCAAGCTGATTTTATTATAGTGCTTTATAGTATAATTTAAGTCAGGCATTATGATGCCTCCTGCCCTTCCTCTGTTGCCCCGGATTACTTTTGCTATTCTAGGTGTTTTCTAGTTCCAGATGAATTTTAAGGATGTTTTCTCTAGATCTGTGAGGTATACTAATGGTATTTTAGTTAGGATTGCATTGAATCTGGTTAACAATTTGGGGAGTGTGTTATATAGTCCCAATTATGGCCATATTCACAATGTGTGCTCTTCATTTGCATGAGCAAAAAATACCTTTCCATTTCCTGAAATCCTCTTCTATCTCCTTTAGAAAATATTCATAAGTGAAGTAAATCAGACCCTCATGTGTAAACATTGTCTCCGTAGTGTAAGAACCTGGAAGAGTAGTTAAGAGTCCAAAAGGTAGAATGTATACTGTGAAAGGGAAAGAAACTGTTGAGGAATAAACAACATGGAGGAGAAGAAGAAGAAAAGAAAGAAAGTAGGAAAGGAAAACAAGCAAACAAACAATAACAACAAAAAATAGATAGATAGATAGAGAGATAGAGAGATAGATAGATCGATCGATCGATCGATCGATCGATAGATGATAGCTTTGATAGTTGTACTACTTATTTCTACTGGTCCATTGAAAGGATCAGTTAATATTTTTTTCTCCTTTTTAAATTTTTTTACCAACGTTTCCTACTTCTCTCTGGTAATCTGAACCACTAATTTGAAGACAACAATAAGCAATACAACAATTATTGAATTCCTAACATTTTGTTTAGTGAAATTCTGTATTATTTATTTTTTTCTTTAACTATTGTTTATTCTCTTTAAAACTTTTTAAAAATAAAAACTTTTAATAGATTAAAAAAAAATGATGAGCACAGAGGTCCAGATCTGTTTTCTCAGCCTCTTTGCTGAACGCTGCCCTCCTGAGCCAAGACAGCCATCTCGGAACGTGACCATCGCCTCCGCAATGCTTTAGGTTGTGATCTTCTGGCCTCACTAACCATGTGGCACCATGAATCTCATTTAAACACGCTTCTCCATAACATTATGTAATTTAAAAGCAGACACAGAATCTATGTGTATTAAGCAGTCAACCTCTCATAGGACAGAAGTTAAACATGTCCTATCACTGATATAGCATCCTAAGAGAAACCTTTTGTAAAGTCAGAATAATTCACTTCTTGGTCTATAATAAGAGCCACAGGAGGTCATACTGTGGCTTGCCCTTCAGGAATACAGAGAAATCCCTGTTTATCCATTCAAGTTATGAAGCTAATCTTTAAGACCTGATGGTTAAATAAGAGTTATGGGAATCAAAGATTTTACTGTTATTAAGTTTTACTAAAGAATTCCAAGGGTGTCATCAACAAGACATTGCAGACAAAAACCAAGAGATATCTGGGATATCAATGACTTCTCCAGCCGCTGCTTCAGAAAAATGAACTCTGTGAATGAGATTCATTTAGAAATCTAAATTCCAGGGAATGGCTCAGCTGGGGCATCATTATTCAGAAAGCCATTCTTTATGGGTCCCAGGTTATATTGTTTTTAAGCAACCTGTAGCTAGAGTTATCCAAGTAATGGCAGTTATAAATTAAGATATTTCTTTCTAGCAAATCATATTAGATTGTCACCCAGAAATCAGGTTGATGAGCAGCTAGGAAAGGACCACCTAATTTCTTCCTTTTCTAGAAAGAGGAGGGGCAGGGTCCGAGGCTGTCTGCTTCAGTCTCTTGCCTTAGTGGGGCTGCCCTAAGGGGACCTAAATTTAGGTTTCCTATGCGGTACAGCTTAGGAACTAGTGTACAAAATCAGAGGTAATGGAGACAGTTACAAATGTCAATGACTCATGCCATGATGAGAAGGCCTATATACAAATAAAACCTGGGAGAGTCTCAGGCAAAATGAGTCAAGAGAAAGAAGCTGAGTAATGTCTTCTGTGTTCCCAGAGGGCAGCAGGGGAGCAGGTTTTGTAACTTGGGAACTAGGAGAGCTCTATAAATCCTTTAGCCATGGGGTTCTCACCTGGAACCCCAGGGCCCGGGTCACCCTGGGCCCCAGATGCTTAGCATCTCCTCCTATCAGATGGTGTTGGACTCGCACGGAACCTGGACACAGTCTTCTGCTCTGTCTACCATCTCCACACAAGCACGATGCCAATATGGGAATAGTTGTGATGCCACATTGCTTAGGGCATGGTGAAAGGAACACAGTCTACATGCATCAGCACAGAGGCAAGTATTTTTCCAAACACTACCAGTCCTCACGTGCTTGGGCCCCTGGGTGCAGAGCCCATGTATATTGAGGGATGACTATATAAAAATTTCAAATTTTTATATTTTTCTAACCTCAGCATAAAAGTATCCATTGGTTCAAATAGTGTAAAGGAAGCAGGTAGTCTTCCATTCTTCTGTTTGCTGCCCCCTCAGATAGCTTCATTATCAGGTCTGGATAGCAACCCCAACAACCCCAGGTTATGGCTGGCATTGGGATGTGGGTTTCCAGAAGAGAGCTGGTTTCCCTCCCGCCTCAAGCCGCAGGCCAGATCTAGATTTATCTGGCCCTCAACCCACGACCCTAACCAGAGGGATTGTCTTTCTAGTCTGCCTGTTTCCTGCCTGGAGCACATGGGGATTGTAGCCTTCTAAATGTGATGTGGAGACACCCTTCGCCCTAAGCAGAAAGAGGAGCCATTACCATGGAAAGTGGGGAGAGGAGAGGACCGCAGGACACAAGTGCCTGCTGCGTTTTCAGAAAAGAATTGGCGCAAAGGATAACGGAAATCAAAGTTGAGACTGACAGGTTTTTAAATCCGTACTGTTAGTTTGCTGTAAATCATAGCATGTGGAATT
Organism: Octomys mimax; assembly: GCA_002564305.1. Taxonomy (NCBI): domain Eukaryota; kingdom Metazoa; phylum Chordata; class Mammalia; order Rodentia; family Octodontidae; genus Octomys; species Octomys mimax. The sequence goes on along the minus strand of NDGM010992774.1, from coordinate 3,784 downwards.
TGTGAGAAGGTTTTTTTTGAAAGGTTAGTTCAAACCTTCAAAGCCTCTTGGCAGTTTGTCAGGAAAGATAAAAAGAATAGCGAGACAACAGGAAACCCACACTTTTATGAGTTTGTCCCCAAACCTTCATGTAATATTCATGCCTTAGAATTTCTACCTTCATTTCCCTTTTCCTTTTCTTCTTATTCCTCAGTCTACTTAAAACATCACATCGCTGGTCCTCACATCTTATAAACACCTGCAGCCCCTTCAGGATCTTTACAGTAACTATGCAAATGCACGTTAAGATCACTAGGCACATGTTGAAAGTACATACTCTCTCTCAAAATAGTTTTAAAGAAAACAAGGATAAAAATTATATTCCTCTCCACTTACTTTTTTGTCTACTTCAGGGCAATCGCGAAGATGCCTCTTGGAAATGTTAATCCTGTTTGTCAGTGAATTTTCTGACATAAGGTTAGAGATAACTGCATGACAGATAAAAATTTGTTCAAGGGTGAAATCTAAAGTAAAACTTTTGAAACTATTTCACGGAAAGTCAGGTAATTCATTTTCCAAAAGAATTGTTTTCTGCTGTATAAGTAAAGAAATAATGAGAAAAGAAAAGGAAAGAAGGACTCTGAGTCAGAAGAAAGGACCGCAGAGAAGCGGCAGTGGGTCTAATTGAGTGTCAGCACAGTGAGCCCCTCCCTGCAGGCACAGAATGTACACGACTGGGTCGAGCGGGTCTGAGAAGCTGAGGAAGCCTCATGTTGACATTCGCTTTGGCAGACAACTGCACGGTCAGCTCTGACACTGCAGGCTGCTGACAAAATCAGAGAGCAGAGAATGTCTCCACACACCAATCTCTTGACGTACCGATGGCTACGCTTCGTGACTCCTGTTCCCACCACCATCTCTCTGCAAGCCCACGCACAGCTTAGGGCTAGACTACGCCCTTTGCTTTGTTATTAGGGACCAACATGTCAAATCCCATAGTGTTGACATAGATGCTAAAGATCCCAGACGAGACGTGCAGGAGGAGGCTTTGCCTAGCACATTTGTATTCATTTGTACACAAAGGGATCCAGGAAACACACAATTTCCCCCAAATTTCTATTTACCACAACTAGTTAAGGAAACTCCTCTTCTTTAGCCTACTACTCTGACATCTTGGGCACAGGCTGAAACCCAGGCCTCAGCTGAGTGCTGCCTGGACATCCACTGAAATGCAGAATGCTCCAAGAGACTGAGCAACTAGTGTGCCTCCCTATGCACAAGTAAAACTCCCTAGCCAAGCTGTCACCCCTGGGGCATTTCTCACTTATCCTCGAGCAGCCACTGATCTCAGTTCCCCCTGGTGGCCTGGTGGGATGGCACAAAAAAGCCAACCACACTTTCCGTGGGGAGCAGGAGGCTGTCTCACCTCTGGACTGCACAGCCTGCCCCCCAGCATCTGACCATTTATGCCGTCCCCACACGCAGCCCCACACATCACTGCTTGGCACGCATCATCTTCCTTGCTGCATTCTGGGCACACATGGCTGGACAGCCACTGCTGATCTCATCTTCCAGTATCAGGTATTATGGGTTTGGTCTCCCCCAGCTGTATGGCAGGTGTACAAAAGCCATTAAAGCACCGTCCCTTGGCTCTGATGCATACAAGCAAATTGGAGCTCTCCTCTAGCTTTCAAATGTACTTCCAACTGTCTCACTTATATGGCACTTTAAGGATGAGGAGGATGTTTATGATGAAGAACATTATGTTTGCTTTGCATCATTGTTACAAACTACCTGACACAATCAGTTTATGAAGAATGAAGGTTTGCTTTGGATCATAGCTGAGGAGGGCCTAGTTAATAGTTGATTCACCTTATGGCTCCAGATGTGTGGCAGTACAATTCAGCATGACCAGAGCACATGGCAGTGTGGCTGCTCCACGCATTGGCACCAGGAGGAAGTGAGAGAGACATGAAGGGCTGGGGACCCATCTCCTCAGGAAGGGCCGGGAACCTTTCTTGCCCTGTCTTCCTCCCACTGTGCTCATGTCCTAAATGTTCCGTCACCTTGAAACATCACCATAGGTGGGGCCAAGCCTTGCGTGCATGGACCCTGCTGACATTCAAGAGCAAAGACCCCATAAGGAGGACAGACAGAAAGGTTCCACTAGCTATGAGAATCCATCTTGCCTTAAACTTAAGAAGGTTCTATAGGTTTTATGGTTATAGTGTTATAAGTTTATAAAGCTGAAGTTCAATTTGCAGCATGTAATATACCTGCCAGGAGACTTGCCAGGATGTTTTTCTTTGTAATGCAGTTATAAAGGAAAACCAAACTATCTTCAGGTTTCTTGTTTCTGTTTCTTGTTTTTTAGGTTTTATTTTCTTTAGGTAGTTGCATAATCAGAAAAATGAATTAAATATTTAACAGAAATAAACACAGATGTCCTTTATAACAGTTTTGTTGTTTTTCTTTTAATACATTACCATGCTAAATCCTCATGAAGGCAGGCTTTCAAACACTCTGGTACCATAACAGTCATCCTGGTTTACAGTGAATTCCCATCTGTCTCCTTTCCCACCACATGGCACACCCTCGAGGACAGTCATAGGGTAGTCATTTATTCAAGTTCCATAGAACATATGGACGACTATGCTAGGGACCATGCAAAGAGACCATTCATCTCAACAGTCATTCTATAAATAGGGCCTGCACTCAGTTTGCCAGTCAGATTTGTGTATTACTGTCCTCTTGGAATTGATGTTTGCTCTACAATGAAAGGTTTGCTCATTTTCCTCCTTCCCCCTAAGCTTATGCATTTCGTAAGCTTTTACAATCTGTCCTGTGAGACATCACAGAATGGACTAGGTACAGGTCATGATTTGATATCATGTCATTGGGTGACATCTTTTCATCCCATTTTCCATTCATTGGCGATTTTTCAGAGTTTTCCTCATGAGTAACTTGAATATAAGACTTAATTCCAAAACAGTTTGGGGGAATCCATCCTAAATCCACACCCCCTTCTATGGAACATAGTCTGACTTTAAATGTTAGGGAAGGGTCAGCCAGATATCAGATATCTCAGTGGACTAAAGCTCCTGCTTAGCCAGGCACAGGGATGGGATTCGAGCTCCCATGTGCCCTGCTGGCCCCAACCCCAGGGCGCGATGAAATGGTGAATGAGACTGGGCATGGTGGCGTGTGCTTGTAATCCCAGCACTTGGGGGCTGAAAACAGGTGGATCACTATGAGTCAGATCTGGGTAGTGACCCCCTGTAGACCCTGCACTAAATACATAAAAATAAATAAATAAATAAATAAATAAATAAATATTAGGGGACTCATTGCTTGTGACCAGCTTAAACAATCACAATGAAGCAGACTTATTATCTAGGTTATTGTTTCCAGCACCAGAAACCTTAAAGTTTATGCTGCATTGTGTGCAGGCCCAATGTCTAACTTTATCAGATATAGCTGCCTGTAGAACTGAACCTAAAGCTTTGGAATTTCCTTAATCCTCCACCTGTCATGTCTACAGTTACCTTTCATTTTATCCATACAAAATATTTGAACTCTTATTCAAATACTTCCAACTATTTTATTCTGTCATTTAATATGCACAACAATAGCACATCAGTGAGACAATAATTATTCTCTTCAATTTGGAAAAGAGCTACTGTAGGCTTTGGATGGAGATGGAGTCTCCTACTTGTGTCATTCAGAATTGAAGGAGCTGATCCCAGGACCTAGGTTCTCCTGTTTCTTACAGTGGTGTTCACTCCTATATCAATCATTCACTTCT
>NDGM010992743.1:0-12411 GCA_002564305.1 Octomys mimax | reverse complement strand
TTTTGGCCCTAGCCTTCCAAGGTCAATTAAGACTCAGGACATATGAGAACTTGTATTGTAATGCTATGTAACTCGGCAGTGTCCCAAATTTTCTGATCAAGATGTTAGGTATCTGTTACCTTCATGCACTCTCATCATCCCCTTAATCAGCAGAGTGTACCATGCAGATTGCATTCCTCAAGCAGATCTCCAAGTTAAAAATGATGAAGGCCATACATCTTTCAGATTTTTCCAACGATATTTGAAGCCAGAAAATGTCGAACTCTATCATCTTCATAAGATTGGAAAATAATGAAGCCCATAGATTTATGCAAAGGACAAAGCTCAACAAAGTTAGGAATAGCTAACATGTTTGAATGTTTGTGCTATTATAAAGTTGACTATGCAAATCCAGAGACTTCAGAGGTCATAGTGTCTTCATCTAGAAATCTTTTATAGTTATATTGCAAAAGAGGAGAAAAAAGGCTGACAGCGTTGGTTTCTACTTCTGCCCCTCCAGCAAGCAATAGAAAAGCATATTTCTCTAATCATGAAAAAAGAGGCCTATGCAAATTGTGAGAAAATAGATGTGTGAGTGATGATGCTTTCGGGAACTTCAAATCACTTGGCCTCAGCACTTGTGTGCTGTGCTTTTCCTATGAACATAAAATATATGTGCCATAATTCTAAGCTGGGGAAGCCATACTTTTTAGGCATATTCAGGTCATTAAAGGGAAATGGAAATATTTTGTCTTAAGCCCTCTTGTAAGCAGTTCTACATGCACTGACATACTTAACCTTTGCATAAAGGCTAGAAAACAAGAACAAAAATCTCCAAAAAGAGGCAGAATTAAACCTCAGTGAGGCTAATTGAATTTTTACAATCACGATGGAGATATGGTCTCCATTAGAAGCTAGAAGGGCTGGACTCCAGTTTCTACTCACTTGACCTAATCTAGTCACCTAAGGGCATTGTTTCTCTCTCACACAGTAGTTTCTCTTTCACATAGAAATGTCAAACTCTTTTAGTTACAATACAAAAGCATTGTGAAGGGAAGGAAGAAATGAAAAAGAACAGGCTATGTAGAAGGAGACCCCAGTAGTATATTTATGGTATAGTTTTCAAGATTACAATGGATATAATTCTTATCTGGTTAATCACTGAGGTACTTCTGTGATGTTCCCAAGGAGTAATTTTGGAAATCAGTAAGGTCGGGTAAGTTTAGGAAGGAACGCTACATACTACAACCCAGAGTCCAGCCAACTCAGGATACTTTGAGTTTTATTTGAATGTAGAGAGAATGCAACTCCTGTTTGTTGTTGTGCTTACTCAGATAATCTTATAGCCGCACAGGCCTCTCATTTGAGGTAAGAGTAATCAAACTATGGACTGAAGGCCAAATCTGGGCCACATGAGTCTTCATGGCCTTTAAGATAAGGATGGACTTTATATTTTGAAAAGGTTGTAAGAACTATCAAAGGATACAGAAGAAAAGCTGAAATAAATATCTTTCTTAAAAAGGGGGCAGGGATATAGCTCAGTGACACTGCACTTGCCTGACAAGCATGAAGCCCTAGGTTTGGTTATCAGTAAAATAAATAAAAAATAAAACATATTTTTAGAAGAAAAACTGTATATGGCAACAAAGCCTAACATATGTACTATATGTCCTTTTTCATAAAACTTGCTTACCTGTGCCATAGGAGACTTGGTTGAGACTAGTCTGTTTTGTCACTATCCAACTCAGCAGTATCTTTTCTGCACCAAATCTGCTAGCCATGTTACCAAATTTGTGTTTTCAGGAGAGCAAGTCCATGTGGTTGTTGGTGAGTTCAATTTTCAAGTCAGATTATGTTTCTGTGGGTGTGGAGATGTTACCTTGATCTCCTCTAGACAGGATTATTGTAAGCTCACAGATATGGGCTCCTCTCCAGTAAGACTATTCTGTCACACAGAACACCTGTGGGAAAGCTGGACCTATGACTACTAATTTCATCAAGTACACTTAGTACTCATGTGCTGCAAATTATCAGTATGCTAAACATAAAATAGTGGGAAAAACAGTGCAGGAGAGATAAGACTCACTTTAAGGGTAATGGGTGTGTTAGTTAATCTCATTACTGAGACAAAGTACAAGGTCCAAAATGAAGGAAGGCAATATTTATATAGCTCATGGTGTGGGGGTTTTAGGCCACAATCTGGCTCCAAGGCAGGGTGGTATAGTTGAGAATGACAGCAATAAGAGCAGAAGGGTAGGAGAGGAGTAAGCCTCTTTTCCTACCTTATGTTGTAAGCAGGCTGCCCGCTGTAGGATGGGTCCTCTACACAGAATGTAGAGCTTCTGTGTCACCTAGTTAAACTTCTAAACTTCTCAAGATGACACAATGAGTCAGCCAATACAAAGGGTATATTAGATAGGTCTTCTTCCAGGAAGTAGAATAAAGGTACAAGTAGCCTACTAAGGTATACTTTTGAAAAAGCTAAAAGTAAAAGGAGGTGAAATTGAACAGAAAAGCCTTCAAACTAAAAGTATATTTGTGATATGTGGGAAACATAAGACAAGAGGAAACAAAAGAACAAGGATTGTCTCAGATCTTTGAGAAGTCTGACCAGCCCAAGAGACACAAAGAGCTCCTGGTTAGTGTGACCCTTCTGAAAAGTCCTGCTTTAGGTTAAGAAGGCCAGGCCATGGTTGCCTTCTATACCCCATCATTTTTGGGACAATCAGGGAGAAGCAAGTCCTTCATTTAACCATGTGGTGTATTGTGAGCGGAATACTGTGTCTCAATAAGGTGCAATTCACTGAACAAACTAATGGAAACCTGCAGAATGGAGGTAGGCAACAGGGGCCCTTCCACCCAAATTTTCTTTTGATTTTCCAGAACAAAATTAGTACCTCATTACCTTGAGGATATATTGCACTTTCACTGATAGCTTCTTCAGAGAGGACACATGACTTAAGTAGAAGAATTAATCATGCTAATTTTCTCCATTAGAAGGAGAAAAGATGAGTGGTGAGTATGGAAGGCTTATTTCCTTAGAAGTGGAAGAAATCTACAGAACACTCATTTACATAAAATCTCACCTCTAAGTTACAGAGGAAAAAATGTAAAACAAGGGCAAGTGGTTAAGATAAAGGAAATGATATACTAGATAGTAGGAAAAATAATAACATTTTTCTTTAACTGAGAAGTTTTTGATCTGCCTTCAGTTTGACAGAATTGAAGGAACACAATGATTAATTTATCTCTGCTGCTATTCCCTGTCCCACATTCATTTCTCCCGACAGCCTCCTATTCACAAAGCAACCAGAATGACTGATAAAATTTTAGATTATGCCATTTCTTTGCTGAAAAACTCCCACCTTCCACATTACTCTAAGTCTTTACAATGGTCGCTGTAAGCCAAAATTCTTACAATGTCATGAGACATTCTACAAGATCTGCACCCTTCCACATCCCTGAGCCTTTTCAGATATACAACAGATATTGGCATTATTCTCCCTCTTTAGAAGTCCTTTCCCTAATGTATAGCTAATTTTAATTCTTATTCTCAGATAATTGTAGACTTATAGAAATATTGCACAAATAGTGTTGTATCTCCTTATATTCTTCAGCTAGCTTCACTTAATGGCTTATAAGACCCTGATACTATGGTCAAACCTAAGACATTACCATTGATATAATATTGCACATGAACTGCATACTGTTAATATCCTCAATTTGCTCACTAACCTTCCCCACTTTCTGGCTGAAGATCCAATCTAAATTACCACACTGAATTTAGCTGGCCACAGCTCCGTAGCCTGTACCATTTTGCAACTTGCTCAGGCCTTCTAAGAATTCTAAGATGCAACAGACTTTAGCCATATTAGCCTGGTATCTTGGAGACTCTTCTCCAAATTATATGTTTTGTATTTCATACAATGTACTTTTCCTTTTTTTAAATTTATGTATTTGGTACAGGATCTCAGTAGCTCAGACTCATAGCAATCCTGTTTTAAGGCATCCTCAATGCTGGTATTACAGGCATGCACCCCCATACCTGGTCTCAATGGTGGGCTAAGCAAAGCTGATGGCGGGGCTGGCAGGGCACATGGTATCTGGGATCAAGCCCTGGCCCCTACACTTGCCTATGCAGGCACTGAGCTATCTCACCACCCCTACAATATACTGTTCATTACCATACTTCCTTTGTTCTTTTCTCAAATATCTTAGTAATATTTGAGGCCACTGATCAACTTTTCTGATCATATTAAAAATGCATTCAGTCCACTTGGCATTGAAAGGCTTAATATTACAACTCCTTTGTATTTTTCTTACATACAAATATCAACATTTTTTCTTCATCATTTCTTCATAATCAGATTTCCTCTACTAGAATGCTCACTCCATAAGAGAGAGATTTTTTGTATCATTTGTTCATTGTTGTTTATTTAGATTTTGAAAAATTCCTGCACATATAGAAGATGCTCAATAATCATTTCTTGAATTAATACAATGAACTGAACTGAATTTTTTTTCCATTCTCCTGAATGCCAAAGGCAAAAGGGACTTTCTCAGTGCTTAAATCCCATGTGACATCCATAATCCCAAAGCTGTAGGAATTATCCAGTTTAGTGAATGGACAAGCTTTCATGTGATGCCTTATACATATTTGTCAAGTTTTAGTCAGGCCAGTTAGAACTGTTATTGAAAATATATTTCTTGCTGAGCTGTATGTGTATCCAAATTTAAGCTTGGATTTTTCTATTTCTTAAAAAAATTGATGGAATTATGAAGATGAAAACCTCTTACCCTTTATGACTACTGTAGTTTTGCTCAGTTAAATGGATTTCAGTTGCAGAAACATTTCGCTCTCAACTGGGGCTTTTCAAAATCATTTCCTGACATTTCACTCAGGCAAGTGCAAACGCCTCCTGATTCATGGAAACTTGAAGTATGTTAAAAACTCAGGCTGTTCTCAATTATGCCAGCCTTGTTCTTCCATCAGCACATTATGCAAGACCATTTTTCACTCCTTTCCTTTTACATCCTACTTTTAGTCCCAAAAATAGTGCTAGAATTTCTACCGAAAGTGAGAAAAGGTGAAAGAGAGTAGTAATGGAAACTTGGGTCTGTTAATTGTGTTTCCTGTGACCATCTAAGAAGAGGTCAGATAGAGAAGATTATGGGAGTCACAAAACTTAGGGATTTCTTAGAATCGCACTAGGTCACAAAGAATAGTGGAGAAATCATCTAATGTTCTTGAGTCTGTCTACCTATAAAAAATGAAATAATATCATGCCAATTTACTAACTCATACATTCATTTTACAAACATTCAATGAGTTCCTACTGTGACCAATCCCTATGGACAAGGAGTATGGGAGTATAGACAAGGAGTTGATCTAACTGATTCACAGGTGAGGAATAGAAGTAGAAAGACAAAATTGTATTATACAATAATTTCTATAAAATGAAAATAAGCACAGGGCCAAAGGAGCACAGAGGTAGGTGTCTTGGGACATCTGGAAAGTCTTCCCCAGTAAGTGCTATCTGAGATCATCTGGGAAAGAAAAGAAGGCTTGGCTAAGAGAAAGGAATCAGGGAAAAGACTAGAGAAAGGTGTTAATTAGAAAGAACAGTAAAGTAATTAAAAAGCATGCACTGACACATACCATGTCCAATTATTGGACTAAAAACTAGGAAAGAGAATACAAGAGAAATAGACATTACTACACTCTTCATTAAACTGTCATTCTAACTAGGGAAAAGGACATAAAAAGTAATCTCAAAATTAATTATTCTAAAGTATTTATAAGATGGATAAAAGCTGTATTATTTCCCATAAGAGATTGAATGCAAGGAGATTAGTTTGGAAAGTTATAAAGGGTATTTTTTAGCATTTTATTGAAGTTTTAATGTCAATAAATACACATTAACATAGAATTGACTAGTACAGAGAATTAAGGGAAGAAAAGGAAAAATATTTCAGAGACATGAGTGACATTATCAAATTTGTTTTGGAGAAGATCACTTCACGTGGGAAATAGATGGAGGAGCATTTAAAGGCATCACTGAGCCCCACAGTAGCACAGGAAGAGAGGGCAATGATATGGGGTCAAAGGGATCTGTGCAGTAGAGAGAGTGAAGCAAGACAGAAGTCTCAGAAGGCAGAGATACAAGTGGCAGTAATTGAAAGAGGGAGTAGGTTGAGATGCTGCTACCACAAAGTTTATGATCAAAGCTGTGAATGTTCTAAGAGTAAGGCATCTATAAGATAATTTATGAAGGAGGTTGTATGTGTATGTACGGCCCTCTGGGGGAATCTAGAATGAAAAATGAATTTGTCCAACAATAGAAGGTTAGTGTTTCTCTAAGAGAGATTACAGAATGAGAACAGCATAGAATTTAAGATCTAGGTTTGGAAAAAACAATATTAAAGAATAGATAGAGGCAGATTCACCCAAGATGGAATTAGAAAAGGCATTCTAGAATAGTAGCGAAAAAATCATGGAATACTACAATTAAGGAAACAAACAAAAAAAAAACATAAGACACTTTAAAAGAGAACTTGTAACCAGCAGGAAAAACATCCATCGTATAGAGCCAAATGAAAGCTGTTGGTGACTGTCAAAAAACTTCTTGTGATGTGACTGGAGCAGATAGAAGATTGAAGTGTACACAAAACAAAGAGTTATAAATGATTAAAAAGATAAAGCAGGAGGAAAGAAATGCAATGTTATGAAGATAAGATATGTAGAAGTCTCTATATTACCATCTTTGTATTAATCCACTTTTGCTCATCCATCTTGAACATATATAACTTTAATGAGTTTTATGTATAAAGTAGGTTCAAAACAGAGTGAATATTTTAGTTTTAAAATGTATTATAATAAGAGAAACATTGAAATTAATATACCTCACAATGCTCTCCCTTGCTTTGAACACGCTTCATCAGTCTTGATACATTCTAGGAAATTCTGGAGGTCTCCTTGCATAAATGTCTATCAGGTGTGCAACACAGCATGGTGAGTCCTGCTGCCAAATGCTATCTAATGGAAAGCTAGGGTCATAAAAACATAGTGCATCCTGGCCCACCTTATTCACCAGAGTGACACCATGTGACTTCTAGAAATTCCATCAAGTCAAAATGACCATGGAAAAGTAAACCTTTTGAATCAAATACAGATGTCAAAGCAGCTATAAAAGACAAAAGAGGGCTTCCAGCACTGCTTCAGAAATTAGTAAGAATCATGGAATAAATGAGCTCAGGGAAAAGGAGAATATTTCGAGGAGATTAATGGCAATGTGTCATTTACTGCAATTTTTAAAAAAATTTAAATACGCCTCCTACTTCGTAACACCATAAATTTTATATTATCTATAAATAATATCATATAAACAATATATACCTTATATATTGCTTTCATATAAAATATCTAATAAAATATATTAAATGAATGATTGTGAGATACTCATCTAACAATTTGAACTCAATGTAAAGGAAATTTTAATTTGCAGACAGTTTCATTTAGATTTGTCTTTCTTTAATAAATGCACTTTTTTTTCTACATCTGCATCCCACACTTACTGAGCACATCAGACTAATGAGCACATTTGAACTAATAAAAAGTTTAGCAGGTTATAGAGAAACTTTGCTAATACTTTAATTCTATTTTTCTTGTATTTGTTTTTCAGGGGGTTTGTGTGTATGTGTGTGGGGGGGGTGTGCAGGGTCTCATTATGTAGCTCAGACTCATAGTATCCTCCTGTTTTCAGTCTCCCTCATGCTGGGATTACAGGTGTGTGCCACCACATGTGGACTCCATCCCTGGCTCAGTGCGCCTGGGGGCGGGGCCGCACATGCTGTGCCAGGGATGAACCCCTGTCCCTGCACTTGCCTAAGCAAGTGCTTAGTCCACTGAGCTTTCTCGCTGGCCTTCTTGTACTTGTAAGTCAAAACTAGATGCACTTCTCCAGCTGTAATAGTGGCACTCTGCGAGTGTATTGCTACCTGTTTGGATTATGTGTTAAGAAAACTGGGCCAAACCATTATCTGAGGAAACCAACCTATTAAGATGTTCTTGTCTGAGGCAACTTGGGTAGATATTTTTGGATTTCTACATGAAAAGTTTATTTTGAGACTAAATCTTACCTTAGTTTGAGCTCAGATACTATTAAATTAACCAACTTTCAACAGCTTTTAAAAAATTTTACTGTTTCTAGTTACTTAAGAAATGTATAACCATGTAACCCACACCATTTAAAAAATCTTGGGGCCAGGAAATAGCTCAGTAGAATAAGCGCTTGCCAAGCTCAAGGACCTGAGTTCAATTCCCAATAAAAATAAAAATAAAAAATAAAAATCTCTTCCACTTTGCTGGAGAGTATCTTCTCAGAGACAACAGGATTTCTAAGATATATTAACGTATGTTAGGCCAGAGAGATAGCTCAGTGGACTAAGTGCCTGCTTAGGCAAGCACAAGGCCAGGGGTTCGATCCATGGCACCATGTAGGCCCCCCTGAAGCCTGCTGAGCTGACCACTGAGTCCTGACATAGAGTTGCACGCCTGTATTCCCAGTGCTGGAGAGCCTGCAAACAGGAGGATCACTATGAGCCTGGGATGAGTACTGAGACCTTGTACCAAACATATGTCAAAAACAAAACACGTTAATTTTCCCATATCCTGAACCTAGTACAAATACAAAGATTCCTTTGAGTTTGAAGAGAAGGATTCACAGAATTATGTTTTTGAAAATATTCTTATTGTACTGATAGTTAAATAATATTTCATTTTATTAATTAATCATGATTTGAGAGGGGCCAGAGAGATAGCTCAGTGGAATAAGTGCTTGCCTGGCAAACGCAAAGTGCTGAGTTTGATCCCTGGTACCACAAGAAAAAGGAAAAAAAATATTAAAATAAAAAGTGATTTGAGAAATCATTTCCTGCTAATAAGTATTTGATTATTTTCTCATTTGTGGCTTTATCTACAAAACCCCAACTATGCCCTCCCCATGGTCTATATGTGAGCATGTGCCTTCATTTGCAGCAGGTAAGTACCATCTTTGCAGTTGAGTGGTCATAGGTCAAGTGTATTTTAAATTGTAAAAGAAATAACAGTTTTCCATAGTGGATGTACAATTTTATTCTATTTAAAATTATGGGAGTTATTTTCCACATTCTTACTGACATTTCTTTTTGTTGGTCAGCAATAGTACTGTATGTGAAATGGTATCTCATTTGGTTTTAATTTTCATTTACTTATTAGTTGAACACCTTAATTTACTTATTAGTTAATTGAGCAATGTATTTGTAGAGAATGTATTAAGCAATTTCACCAAATTTATTTCATTTGTGTTTTTATTGCTGACTTACTAAATTGTATAAAACCCGGGCAAGGTTATATAAGCTGAACTATTTTCAGTAATCACTGTGAAAGTTTTTTCCTAGTATGTGACTTGCTTATTCATTGTTTGTAATGATGTCTAATGGGCAACAATTTTCGAGAACAAAAATGGAGGAAAAAGTTTTTAAGTGTTGGATTAAAATAACTATCAATACAGAATTCTATATGGAAAAAACATTCCTTACGAAGGTAAACAAAGCAATTATATTCTCAGTTGTAGAAAAATGAAGAAAAGTTGTTAACAGTTAAATGTTAAACGTAAGTTCCATAAGAAAACTTACAGTAAGTTCTGTATGCTAACAGGAAAAGATAAGAGAATAAAGCTGGATCTTTAGAACAGGAAAGAATAACAGAATATTTAAATACTTTACTCAGTTTGATGGATACTGAATCCCTTAAATATCTTGAATTACATAGATTTGTTTAAAGCAAAAATTATAAAATAGATTTCTGTAATGCAGAACTTATGTCAATGCAAACATTTCAGCATAAAAAAATAAGGCTATTTCTGCAAAATTTATATTTTGTGAGAAATGTTACAATAATAATGTAAAGCAGATTGTAAAAGATTTGCTATGTGTATAACAATCCATATAGCAATTACTAAAGAAAATAAAAGATATATAAAGTCAAATATCTAATCAATATCAGGATGCACTTTCTGCTCAAGAGCATATGGAGTAGTAATATGTATCGCATAAAACACTAGGCCATATGCGGCCAGGGAGATGGCTCAGTGGAATAAGCTCTTCCCTGGCAAGCACAAGAGTCTGAGTTCAATCCCCAGCTCCACAAAAAAAAAAAAAAAAACACACACACACAAAAAAACCCACTAGGCTATAAAATAACTTTCAGTAAATTAACAAGTATTACAATTTCTTAGTGTTTTTTTTTTTTTACTTCAATGAGTTACATTTGAAATCAATAAGAAAATACAATTTGTAACATTTACAACTGTGTTAAATTATACACCCCCACATAACCAGTGAGTTATGAAAAAAAATTGCTCGTGAAATTTTAAAACTACTTTGAATGAAAGGAAACAAAGCTACAGTATACCAAATCTTGTCGTATAAAGAGCCCTTCTTGGTCCTCATCTCGGTCTGAGAAATTTATATTTATAATCCTATGGATATTTTACCAGAATCTCTTCAAGTTAATCCCAATCTGCCACACATAGTACAATCCACAGTGAGAATAAGACACCAAGTCATATTTGGAGTTATGGGGAGCCCAGGGGTCCTAAGTCCAGCCATAATGTTGGCTATCTGGAATGACCCGAGGCCAAGCATGGGTGGATTGATTCATGAAGAAAGAAGTGACTTGAGAATGAGTGACTGTGAGAGTGGCAGGACGTAGATGAGTGCTGTGAGCTGGGCTAGGAGGAGGCCTGCATTTACCTCTGCAATACTCAGAGAGAAGAATATGCAGAAAGTGAACTGCACCACACAATTGAAATAGTATCTAAGGTTTGGGGGTTGGTGCTTCAGCTCTGATGTGTGATCTTTTAAACCCCAGGAAGTCATAGCCTCTTCCTGAAGCTCGATTCCAGCTGACAGTGTGGAGCGTTGGCTTCATCCCTTCTTAGCCCAGCTCACACTAGAGAGCAGCAGGCGGGACTTCCAGGGAAACATGCCCGTTGTCTTCAAAGACTACCACCAGCACCTCAGCTAGACTGATATGCATTACTTGAAGCCAACTGAAGAGATAAAGAAAAGTCCTAGCCAGCTCTGCACATATCAATGCATGGAAATAAGGTCAGGCACAGCCAAAATGGAGACCATTGCTCTTCTTTCATAGAGCTCTTCCCAGGTGGTCCTCCACATTATGGAATTCAGCAAACATATTGCCAGAAAAATTTATAGCTACAAATGACTATTTTGAAAAACTCAACAGCCTAACATTTCAGTTTAAAAAAAAAAAAAACTAGAAATGGAAGAAAAACCTATAACTAGAGGGAACATAAAATAAAAAGGTGTAAATAGTAAAATGCAGATGATACAAATAATGGGAAAATATTATGAAATCAAAAGTTGGCTCTTTAAAAAAAATGAATAAAACTGATCAGCTATTGCTTAGACTGCAAAGAAAAAACAAGAAATGGGGAAAATAAAAATAAAAATGAAACAATTGACGCTACCATCAATCTTAGTGAAATATAAAATTATAAATATCATGAGTAGTTACCTGCAGACTAATTATAGAACCTAGATAAAATAGAGAAATTACTGGGAAGAAGTACCAAAGCTGACTTAGGAAAAAAATGAAAAAAAAAATACCCAAACAGATGTATAACAACTGGAGAAATTAAATTAGCAATCTAAAATTTTTCACAAAGAAAAATCCAAGCCCAGATGGCTTTACTGGCTTTCAGATCAAAAATAATCACCTCATGCATTACTGGTATGGTGAATTTCTATAGTCTTTCTTTTTCATTAGCCAATCTATCTAATTTTTGATAATTATGTTAATATTTTCAAAGAATCAACTTCAGCTTCTCATATTCTATATTTTATCAATTTCCTGTTGCAGCGGTTTTAGTTTTCATTGCTTTGTTTTCCTTTCCTCAATTAATTTCTAACTTATATTTAATTTTCTCATCATTGTCTATACCCTTAAAATACATGCCTAGATCCTAATATTTTTATTTTCTCTAATGAAAATACTAAAATTGACTTAAGCCCATGATTCTAATATACTTACTAATTCATTCATTCAGCATTTCTTTATACTTATTCCCTTATGTTCAAGAAAAGACTGTATTCCTTCTTTATAGATAAGGAAATTCAGCATGAGAGAGGTTAAAGATTTAACTTAGGACCCCTTAACTTAATTTACAGACCTAATACTTGCACCCAGGCCTTTGAAAACAAGAATTGTTCTACTGCATCAAGACACCTGTCTGTAATGCTGAACCATCTGTACATCTGAATGAACCACCACATCAATATTGACTTAGAAAGATAATTAAAAGAGCCGGGGAGATGGCTCAGTGGAGTAAGCGCTTCCCTGGCAAGCACAAGGGCCTGAGTTCAATC
>NDGM010992742.1:0-10277 GCA_002564305.1 Octomys mimax | reverse complement strand
CCCTCTCCCTCTCCCTCTCCCCCTCCCTTTCCCTCTCCATCTCTCTTTCCCTCTCCCTCTCCCTCTCCTTGTCTCTCTCCCTCTCCTTCTCTTTCTCTTCCTCTCCCCTTCTCCCCGCCCTGGAGTTTTTTTGAGATGGGATTCACTGCTCAGACTGATATTGAACCCATGATCCTCCAGTCTCAACCTTCTGAGTAGCTCAAAATCTCTGCCCCTTATTTACTGGTTCTTTGTGCCTTGTTTTTATTTCATTTCTTAAATTTACATTTTGAAACAATCTTTAAAAAAAAATCCCCAAATGTAAACAAAATTATTTTTTCTCAAGAAACATTTTATGAAAAAAGAAACATTTTAGGCCTTTTTTACATCTTTATAAAAATAATTTTCTTCTTTTGTGCATATAATTACATGTATTGATCAGGTTTTATTTATTTATTTATTTTGTATTTTAGGGAAGGGTCTACAGAGTATTCAGGGTCTCACTACTAGATTGCAGTGATCCACCTGTTTACAGCCTCCCAAGAGCTGGGATTACAGGTACACACCAACACACCCAGTCTCAACTGCCATCTCAGTGTGCCCTGGGGGCGGGGCCAGCACAACAGGCCCCGGGGATCGAACCCCTGGCCCATGCACCTACTTGCAGATGCTTTAATCTGCTGAACTATCTGGCCAGCCCTGATAAGAAGTTTTAACTCTTAGTAATTTTATTTGATAGTGAAGACCCAGGAAGAATGAATCCTAAGTTGTTTACCATATACCAACAACATATGAAAATATACTTTATAATATTCAAAATCCATGTTTGTTCATCAAAAAAAAGCAATTTAATGTGGAATAGGGAGTATTTAATAGACTATGTATAGAGTGTAGAAAGACTCTCCTCTTTTACCATGTCAGCCTGAGGGCACCGTGGCTTGGCTCACAGCTTGCACACCCCAGCCCCTTGCTCCTCCCATCCCCTTCAAATGGACTGGGCCACCCAAGTTACATCCGGGCAGCTCTGACAGGATGTACATTGCAATCCCCATGACCACTCCTATGGCTCCTATGTTGGCCTCTCTAAAGATGGGAGGAAACCAAGTGGCAGAGACTAGAGGGCTGTCTTGGCCCCCTACTCACATCGCCAACATCCCTGAGCCCCAGTGAGCTGTGGTTACCATGGCTAGTCCTCCTGAAGATCACTGGGCTCTCAGCCCTGGCATTTTCATGGACAGAACAGCTGTCAATCAGTAGCCATCTCTGACTATCTTGAACACCAGGCACTGGCTTGGGAAGATGTCTTCCTGGACCACAACAGCCTTGAATTTGCACTGAGCAATATAATTTATTTTAGACCAAACATTAGGCTTGAATAAGAAGGTTCATGCTTAGTCATTTGGGCCAACCTGCAAGCTTGAGTTTGGGCTAATTGCAGGCTTGCGCTGCTGTACCCAGCACTGAACCCCTCTGGAGTTAGCCCAGAGGGCTGCCTTTCATGCCCTGGCTGCTCTGTGCTGTCACAGGGACCCTGTTGAAATGAAGCCTCACCCCAGGGTCCTGTGATCCTCTGTACCTGCTTGTGATTGAAGTAATGTGGGCTTGAAGGGTCCCATAAATCTCCTTAGGATTCTTCCCCTGCGGAGTGTGGACCAGCGCCTACTTCCAGAAGACGAAGAACACTCAGGGCTTTCAGCCCTGCAGAGTCAGAGAGCAGCAGTGGGTGAGTGGCACTGGCTTGTGGCAGCAGAATTCTGGCCCACAACATTAAAGGCAGAGGGTGTTGGCGCTCGAGCCGGGACCTGTAGCAAGAGCTGCGCTTTTTGCGGATTGCTTATTTCTATCTGAACTGGGCAAAAGAACCCTCACCTGTTCATGGCCTTCTGCAGGCTGCAGGTCAAATTTTAGGTTAAAGTAGTTCCCATAACAGTTTGGTTCTAAAAATCTTCCCTTTGTCAGCTTCAAATGCATTTGGGAGTTAACGGTTAGATGTTTATGCTTTGGCTTGGACTAGCCAAACTAAAAAATCACCAAATGTCCTTCAGTAGAGAAGCAAAACTGTTGGTTAGTCTGGTTTGCTTGTCTAATTAACACAGGTGAGAAACATATTTAGAATTATTTTGGAAGGATTATTTGCAATTTTTTTCCTCTGGTGTTTTTTCAGACTGATGTGGCCGATGAAGCAATTTTTGTGCTAGACACAGAGAACTCGTATTACTGATATGAGCTTAAGATTTTACCCAAGGCATAAGGGTGGTTAAGAAAAGCAGAACTGTTTTCTCACCCTAAAACATCATTAGCCATGCAAACCTCAATTTTCATTTCCAAAAAGGGATGACTCTTGGCATCTAGGTTGCCATGAAGCTGCCGCGCACGGCCAAACCATGAATGTGAAAGTTGGTTCTTTTCCTGTGTTGGCTGAAACTCTGTAAGGAAAAACTTTCAAGCGGACTTTGGTCTGCATTCATTTCAGTTGTTCTCTATCAGTGTATGAAAAAGCCATCCTATTCAAAACAGGCAGAGAAAAAGTACAGAGAGAGAGCTGAATAACTGCAGTTTAATAATTCTCCCCTTTCACTGATTAACACAAAGAACAGTGAGAAGGGATCATGATGCAGCTGGCTAGAGTCCCAAAAGGGGAGCGTCTTTGCATGCTTTAGAATTTGGGTATCTCATTTTGTTTCTTCTTTCTTTTCTCAAGAGTAAATAAGATCCTACAAGCCTTGCTGGGAAACTGGAAGGGTGTGAGCAAAGAGTTCTGCTTTGACAAGTGCATCTGGAGCAGGAGTCATTTTTTTTTTTTTTAACTTGGTGGATGGCCTTTGCCCTAGTTTGTCTAACCTGTGACTCAGCTCGCCCTAGTTGGAAAAAGATTATGTTCAGCTAGAGTTGCCCAACAGGAAAATTTGCCTGTCCTTAACCAGGTAATCTTCACACAGGAGTTTTTTCCCACCTCATTTAGAATTTACTTTTGCTCTCTAGAAGAGCTTTAGAAATAAATAGGGAAAACAGTTTAAAACCAACTCGTATACAAACATACATAATATCCAAACCAAAGCAAAGTTCCTCACAAGAAAATTTTGAATTAGGCCTGCACATTAGCATGCAGAGACAAAAGAGAATATACCAGAAGAAAAATGAAGTCCTCAGACAATGTAAATTCTGTGGAAATTTTAATACACGTCAAGATAGCATTCTTATATCAGAAATGGTTTGGCAAAACACCACACACACACACACACACACACACACACACACACACACACAATTATAGTTCCTCAAAGGATGCAAGGTTTTATGAAAGGAAGCCTTATTCAAATGAAGTCAGCAGCGAGCCTCTCCCAAGAGAACAGTGTTTAACCTGAGCGAAGACTCACCAGATCAGAAATAGGCAACTCACGAAAAGGGACAGCAGAAAAGGTTCAATGTCAATATCAAACCTGATTCTATGAGCTGCAGTTGTGGCTCAGTGGTGGAACGTCTGCCTAGCATGCACACGGTCCTGGGTTCAATCCCCAGGACCAAAGGAAAAAAATGTGTTACTACAGACGTAGGTGTAGGAAGAGTTAGGAATCACCTCTGAAGGTAGTCTTGCTGCATTTCCTACTTCAGGCATTAAATAAATTAACATCAAATAAGTAACAGAGATTCCCCACAGAATAACAATAATTTCAAGCAGAATGGCATTGCAGTGGGCATATGTGTACCATAGCATCAAGCATAGTCAAAGAGGTTCAGGCATGGGAAGCTTTTCATGAAAAAATGAGGACAATTATCTAAGGTATTTGAAACCAGAATCCTTGGCCCCAAGGATTACTAACAAGAGTGGTACCTAGTTTGAGGTGGTACCAGAGTGAAACTGAACAGACAGTTGCTGGCAGATGTCCTTGCAGAATTACTTTCTTGTTGTAAATTTTAGTTTAAAGAGGAAAGAACTGGGCCAGTGAGATAGCTCAGCAGACTAAAGGCCTGCTAGGCACCCAGGCTCAATCGCCATCTCAGCCTGCTTTTTTCTGAGTTCTTAGTGCATGGAGTATTGTCATGCATTGTTTCAGCCTATGAATTTTCTTTTGAGTTAAATGTATAGGGTCTCACTACACAGCTTGGACTTGTAGTGATTCTTCTGTCTCAGCCTCCCCAGCACTGGGATTACAGGATGTTCCATCTTGCACACTTTTGGTGGCCGGCACAGCACTCGCAGTGTTCCAGGACCAGCATGGCATGTGGTACTGGGGATGGAACCCAGATACTTGTGCTTGCCAGGCAAGCACTTAGGCTGCTGAGCTATCTCCCCAGCCCTAAATATGTTTGTTGTATGCAGCATATTGTTGGATTTTTTGTTTTTTGATCCACTCTGCCAGTCTGTTTCTTTTAATTGGTGAGTTGAGACCACATACATTGGTAGTTATAATTGATATGCATTGGCTTATCTTTGTCATATTATTTTCTTGCTCTTAGTTCTCTACTTTTCCTGTTTAATTGTTTACCTCATTTGGTGGTTTCTGTTCTTGCAATTGTGATACTTTTGATCTCTTTCTAGAATATCTTTCAGTGCTCTTTGTAGGACTGGTTTGATGGTCATGAATTCCTTTAGGGTTTTTTTGTCATGGTGGTATTTTACTTCTCTATTAATTTTGAAAGAGTGTTTTGTAGGGCCATCAACCTGGGTTGGAAGTTGTTTTCTTTTAGGACCTGAAGTACTTCACTCCAAGCTCTTTTTGACTTGATGGTTTGTGTTGAGAAATCTGCTATGATTTTGATGGGCTTTCTTTTAAATGTGATCTGTTTCTTCTAACAGAATTTAGTATGTTGTTCTTGTGCTGAATTTCTGAGATCTTGATTATTATATGTCTGGGCATAGTTTTAGTTGATGCTATTTGAAGTTCTATATGCCTCATTTATCTGTATTATTTCCCCGTGCTTCAGAAGTTTTCTGCTATTACTTCTGCAAATAGTCTTCTTCTTCTTTTTTTTTTTTTTGTCATTTGCTTTGACTCCTTTTCATTGACACCTATTAGTCTTTATTTATTTATTTGTATGTATTTAGGACAGGGTCTACAGGGTCTACAAGGTCTCACTACATAGATCAAACTTGTAGTGATTCTCCCGTTTTCAGCTGCCTGAGTGCTGTGATTACAGGTGCACACCACCACGCTCAGGCTCAGTCACCATCTCAGTGCATCCCGGGAGCAGGGCTGGCACAGCACACCAGGGATCGAACCCTGGCCGCTGTACTCTGTCTAAGCAGGCACTTTAGTCCACTGAGCTATCTGGCCAGCCCATGACACTTATTAGTCTTATGTTGTTCATCCTTATACCATCTTGTAGCTGTTGAATTATTATTTGCTGGTTCCTTGTTGCTTTGAAGGGATACTTCCTTTCCTTATCACTAGCTGCAATGAAGTCTTCAAGGTCTGAAAGTTGATCTTCAGTTTCATCCAAATAGTTTTACCAGTTTTTACTGGAATTTTTAATTTCTTGGATATCTCTTCAAATCTGTTTCATACATTGTATTTCTTTCCTATATTGTTCATTTACAGTTTCCATCATTTTTCTACACTTCTGTTTTTATCAATGTCATCTTTAAATATGTTCAGCAATTCTTTCACTATAGTTATCATTTCTTTTTTATTTTTTTTAATCATTTCTTTTTTTAACCTGAGGGAATATTTCTGGTCTTATTTGCTCTGTACCCACTTGGAGTTGTTTTTTTTCTTCAGTTGAAATCATTTCAGAGATTTCAGGTGTGTGACTTCCAATTTCTTCTATTCTGATGTCTTCTCAGTTTACTCTGGGTGGGCTGGGTGCTTGAGATTTCATTTTGCTCCTTTGCTTTGTCATTTTCTATTTCAGAAAAAAACTCTTTATTTTGACTTCAGTGACAATTCTTGTGCAATTTTTGTAGTAGCTAGCTTTATCACTACTCTCAGAGCCATTCTAGAAGGTGTCTATTTCAGGGACATTGTCTGCGTGTTGGAGATTCTTGGTTTGTGTCTATCCTGAGATCCTGCTTTCTCAATTAATTGAGAGTGGAATGTTGGTTTTCATTTGGCACTGTCCTCTGTCTTTTGGTGTGAGATTTTGGTGGGGTTATCACCCCAACGCTTCCCAAAATTATCACTCAAGGGAGAACAAGTGGTTAAGACAAATTTGACATCCTAGCTATAGCAGTAGAATTAGCAATAATAATAGCATCAAGCAAAATTTAGAAATTGACAGACTTTGGTAAGTAATGGTTTTCTACTTTAGTCCATAGGAATAAAGACTCTAGTTATATAATGAAACAGATCATAAATTTTGAGTTTGCATACAAACTGTGCTTGTTAGAGTAGATTTACCCTGTGCTCTCCTTTCCAGTTGCAAGGTACCAGGCACTTCTTTTCATACAGCCTGATGAGACTGGCACCTGGATTCTTCTGGCCAAGCTAGTCACCCAGAGTTCCACGCACCTCTATGCCAATCCCTGCTGGAGAGTGGGCCAGGTACCTAGGTCCATCCCAGCAGGCTAGTCCCCAGAGTTCTGTGCATGTCCAGAATTACTTTCAATATAAAAGTCATAAACTAAGTTTAGTTCATTTTAATACTTTCTCTTCAATGCTTTCTGAGCTTTAAAAAAGATTTCTCACAAAGCTATGTCAAATTAAATTGAAGAAGCTCATCCCTAGTTTTTCTAAATCATGACAGTAACTCTTTACTTCCTATCTACTAATTATACAAAGGTTTTGATTAAAATTGTGTTACACTGGGAGATTAATGACAGAAAGATTGTAAGTTCAAGGCCAGCCTGGGAAACATAAAGAAAAAAACCTGTCTCAAAATTTAAAAAATAATGGGGGTATAGCTCAGTGCAAACACCCTGGGTTCAGTTCTTAGTAACACATATACACATGTGCACTACAAATTTCCATGACTTTGTATCAATGTTTTTCTTACAAACTAATTAAAGCATGAACTAGTAGACACAAAAGACTGAATAATAAGAGAATTTAAGAAATTTTAGAACAAGAGGAAAAGAATTAGAGCTAGAAAGTAGATGAAAATTCTTCTGGAAGTTTTAAAGGGAAGCATAGAAATTGGAGGAAGTTCTAAGGAAATAGAACTGAGAAGTTTTATAGTTTTTATTTTTGTTTGATTGTCTATTAATAGAAGATAAATAACAACATATTTTATGCTACTGGCAATGATATCCAGAAAAAGAGAACGAAAGTGTTAGAACAGTCTCCTTTAGTAGACAGGAAGTAATAGAAAATAGTACATATGTGTAAAAACAGACACAGAAACATGAAGTATTCATCTGTAACAACAGGAAAGAAAGCAGAATATGAGAACAGATGCTCGTATGTGGGCAAACAAGATGGTGAGGGTTTGTGTCAGATCACTGACTATGAGTGACTATGAAAGAGGAGATGTTGGAAGTTTGACAGAGAAGAGAAAAGTATGAAATAGTTGAAGCAGGACTGGGGGTGTAGCTCAGTGGTGGAGCACTTGCCTAGTATGTAGAAGGTCCTGGGTTCAATCTGGAGCACTACTAGTAAAAGTAATAATATGTTAATGACAACGATGATAATGATAATGATGTTTCTGGTATAATTAATAACTTGGTTTTGGGAAATTAACTTATTAATCAGACATATGGAAGAATTTATACTGTAGTAGGACAAGAAGCAGTCCTCCCACCTTGCTCTGACCTCTTCAGCTAGTACAGTAAGGCCCCTGCTTACTCGAGCTGCAAACTTTCAGATTTCTATGTAAGAAATCATTTTGTTAGATACAAACAAATCCGACTTACACAGCTTCTCCCAGAATGGAATTTGTTCTTAAGTCAGGGATTCACCATACTAATTCACAGCTAACTGATGGGTTTCCCCTTGTAGATTACATCACGAAAGCCTGCACTTGCTTTGCTTCACCTTGTAATAGATGCTTGTGGTCTTCATAAGAAAAGATGATTTATTTCTAAAACTAAGAGTTGGGTTAGTTTTCACTGAGAAAAATTTCACTCTACAAAGAAAAATAATAACTTAGGACTGTGTGGGGTTTGGCACTGACACCATGAAGTCCATAAAACAAAGTCCATGTGGTAAGACAGCCCTAATTGTCAAATATGTTAATTAAATAGGCAAGATATGCATTCTGTTTAACATTTAAGAAAACTATCAGTATATCTATTTCTACTATAGTAGTAAAGAAATTTCAAATCATTCTTAACACCGTAAAGGAAAACACATTTTTGGAAACTGCCTCTTGTCTCTGTCCTGCCACCCACGAGATTCCATCTTGAATGCTTTCCAGGCCACTCCAACAAGAGGTGCAGCTTGGGGCCCTGCCCCCACTCTCATCATTCCAGACGCTGGTACTAACTCTTTGATGAAGGAGGCACTTACTGCCTCAACAAGACCAGGAGGGTGGAATCTGGGCCCATTATTAATATCTCTAACCTCCCCAGACCCCAGTAAGATATAACGAACAGAAGTAGCCCTCCGGAACTTTCCCCAGTTTCAGTGCCACCATTTTTCATGGAGACTTGACAGCTGTCAGTCTAACAGCTATGTCACCCTGCCGTCATTAAATCATGGTCATGACAACTTGGGTGGTCCTGCATTGCAGTGTGTGAGCCAATCATAGACCTGCAGTTGGACCAATCACAGGCCTGCAGCTGCTATGTAAGCAGCCCTCACCTCACACTTCTCTGTCCTAGAGAGATTCCTCTGGTGCACTAACCTATCTGTACTGCCTCGGTTCTGTGAAATACTCACTCCAGTTACCTGTAACTTCACAATTTATTTCTCAAGGAATATGAGGTCTTGTAAATCTACTCAGGATTCCTGAATAGTGTGGACAAAATGTTCAGTTCAACAGAAAGCAATAAACACTACAGGCTGTTAGCCCTGAAGAGTTCCAGAGACCAGGAGCCAATGAAGATTAGGGACAGAGAGCAACAGCCAGTAGAGTTGGCCAAGAGTGCCTGCCATCAACTTGCATCAGGCAGTGGCAGAGGCGAGCAGCCAGCAGTTTCAACCACTGGTCTCCAGCACTAACTGGTGTCAATGGCTAACATCATGGGTGTGAGCAGGACTGTACTTTGCCTATTCATAATTTCTATCTGAACTGAGCAAAAGAAACCTCCACTGACAATACCTCCATCAAATTGTGGTTTGCTCATCCATGTAAACAACATCGCTAAGGCTCTTGTTTAAGGAGGAAGCCATTGGCCTCAGGTTGCCTCTGTACTTCCCAACAAACTGCAACCTTGTCAGCATATTAAAGTACATCAATAAACGTAATTTAGGCTTTTATTATAACCAATAGTCAGATATGAACTAATGACAACCACCCAGCTGATCAGGTCATGCCCAGGTAAGGCCTATGCCTGATGACACCATGCAGGTGCCCAGCTGTAGCTAACGAGATGTTCCCCTTGCTGCTGTGCCCGGATTACAGAAGTTTACTGCTCACAGTTGTGGGCAAGGCTCTCTGACCTTATCTGTTTCTGAGTACTGCCCAATACATGAATCAGTAAATAAACTTTGTCTCTGAAGTTTTACTTTGGACACAGTTTTTATTAAAATGTTTATTCGAACATACTTTTATTCTGCAGTTTCATCTCCATGCTGCCATGTGATGCCACCTTATTCATACCCCCACCTTAGATCAGAAGGGATTAAGGAGCGACGTCTTCCCTTGGTGTGCTTACAAGGCCTATCTCCAGAGGATGTACGGCCATGCACACTGCTGCACCTTGTACCTTTCTGCTTAAAGGCTCTCTGGCCTGCCCCACAATCTCAGAGGATGAACAGAACAACAGTGTGGTCAATGGTAACACAATTTCCTTGGGAAGCAGCATTCCTCAGAGCACTTTCTTTTCCCATCTGTGTGCTATAGAAAGCAGACTCATCAAGGCAAGTGGCGCAGGCCACCTACCTGCTGTCACGTGCCTGGCCCACTGCTATATGTGGAGACTGAAAACTAGAAGCGTAACATTGGCTTCGAGGAGGAAAAAAAATCTTTGGAGAGGGGAGGTGGGAATTTAGCCTCAATTTTCTTTGTTTTTCAGTCCTAACTTCACAGAGCAGAGACCATAAGTCACTTGCTAGCACCCTTAGTTAGGAGCTTTTTCCATGTTATGTTTTGGTTAGGTCCATCCAAAGCTAAAACAGGATGCTTAGTAATGTAGCAATTTGTAAAATTTTCTACTGAGCCCAAGAGGACTGATGACAGAAACTATAATCCATGTTAAGAAACAAAAGGGTTTAGTTGCTATATTTACATTTCATTCATATTTCTTTTCCTTTGGTCAT
>NDGM010992722.1:0-15520 GCA_002564305.1 Octomys mimax | reverse complement strand
TATCCAGCTGTGCCTGGCTTGGGTCTGGCTGTTGTGCTCAGCTCCTTCCTGCTGCTGTCCTTGAGAGTGAACCTGTTGTGCCCCTCTGGCAAGATGTTCTGCTCCTAAACTAGCTGGGTGGTTTTGTCCCCTACTGTCTCTTCAGGGATTGCAGCTGCAGGGTTTCACCCCAGGCCTGTATCCTAGGCCTGAGCTGAGTCTGGATGGGGCAAGTGGAGTAGTAGGGAGAGGAACCTCTCCCACACATTCACCGGGCCTGGGCTAGGGCTGTATCTGGGGGTCTCCAGAATGCAGCAGAAATTCTCACTGGGAAGACAAGTTATGGTGGTATGCTGTGGAGAGGTGGAGATCCCAAGGAGGTGGAAGAGGGTCTCACCCATACTGCAGCTTGAACATACAGGTCCCACAGGCGTAGGGTCACCAGAAGCTCTCCCACATACTCACTGGGGCCTGGGCTAGGACTAGAACATGTTCTCAATAGTAATATTCCTGTTTCTCTGTTTATCAATAAAATACGCAGTAAATTTATTGAAATTCTTTTTCTTCTTTTGAGTTACAATTGTATTTATTCAACACTTAGTTAGATTCCCAGGTAAATGTTAGACATTTTTGCTTAACAGAGAATCTGAGTACATTTCTATTTGAAAGAATTTGGCTTGGCATTGACAGGAGAGAACGCACAAATCAGCTGACAGGTGATGTCCAGAATATAATAGTTTAAATGAAAGCTAAATTTACATTGTACAGAAATATTATTCATCTGGAAATAGCTTGTTATTTCATTATGACAAGACATCCTACTTCGGTAACATTTAAAAGTACAGAGAGCAGCCTTGACGCGTCATGTCTGCAGCGACATTCTGCGCCCCTCCCAGCTACGAGCTCCAGTCTGTTCTCCACTCCAGCACACCCCCAGTGGGTGCAGAGGAATGTCCTGTTGACAGAGCCCGAAAAGGCTCCAAATCTACCCTGTGCCTAGCGGTGACCCTGGAATGTCCTCAGGTGCTTTGCGAGTGCTCTTAGGAAAGCATTATAGACTTACAGATCTTCCTGGAGGGTTCAAGCCTCAGCCACTGCTGTTCAAAATTGTGTGCACAGTTAGAGGAGCATCCTGCGCCTGACCCCTCATCTCACCACTGACCTAGTAATTGAGCTGGGCGAGCTGTTAAACCTCCCTGTGGTCAGTTATCTCATGTGAAAAATAAATGTTTTATGTCCTATCAGATGATAATCGGATTATTTAAAAACTGACATAAAATGGCACGCACAGAACATAGACAGTAGTTGTGAAGTGCTGTAATATATATTTGTTAAGTTATAGAGCATTTTTAAATGCTATTCAATGCTGTGGTCTCTTTCCTCTGGACCATGTGCTGCACATGTTGGCCAGCCTCGCAGTCTGCTGTCCTCCCTGCGATGTGCAGGCTGGAAGGCAGGTGTCCTGTCACATTCATCTCTGTCACAGTAGCACACAGCATGGTACTTCGCACAAAACTAGGGACTGCGGAACAGTAGATGGAGGGATGATTGATTTTGAGATCATTCTAGGAAGGAATCAGCAGTGGTGGCACTGTGCATTCAGAACACTGTGACAGTCACTGCCAACGTCTATGATAAGTTGCCTTTGTGGTACTGCTGTAAGAAATGGAAAGAACCAATATGGTTCTGTACTTTCTTGAAAATTGTCTTAGGGTGGTAAAAAAAAAAAAATCAGCAAAGAAATGGATTTTTCCAATGTGAGAAAGCTCAATTATATCACAAGTTCATTTTCGTATCTGTGATAGCTGCCCAGGAGCTCATGTATCAGATGCCCAGTAACATACTTCTTCACCTCTATAAAAGTAAAGCAAGAAATGAACAAAAAGTTACAACTTCTCAAAAGAAAAGCAACTGCTTAAGAGGAAAGAGTAACTGGGATGGCAGAAAGGAGAAAAGAAGGAAGGAAGGGACATGTATCTCGAGTCATTCCCAGGTAACTGGGATAATTGTACTAATTTCCGTTGGTTTATTGAAAGGAATAATGAATGCTGAATGGATCGATTTTGCATACCTATCTCTGGAGATCTGAATAAGTACTTTGGAGATACCATTATACAATATAACAACCATTATTAATTTCCTATCATCTTGTTTTGAAATTCTGTATTGTTTGTTTTATTTGGTTTAAAATTTAAAGGGCTAGGGAGATGGCTCATAGAATAAGTGTTTCCCTGGCAAGAACAAGGGCCTGAGTTCAATCCCCGGTTCTGCCAAAAAATAAAAAATAAAATTAAAAAAATATATATAGCTTCTTATTTTGTCTAGTCATATACGGTCTACATAATTTCTAGTAGAATAATCGCTTTTCCTGGAACTGTATTCCCTGTCTGTGAAATAATCTGTGACTTTTCATTGTTACTCTCTGTAAACTCTCTTCAGTCCAGATGAAGTCAGGTAAAAATCCCAGAATGTCCTTCATTATGTTTTTATTGGTGAAGTCAACATTAAATCTCACCTGGTCCTTCCTGCCGTGCTGAGCTGCTTGTGCCCTGGGCGTGAAGTTCCCGTGTCCACTCGCGCGGCACCTTGCCGCAGGGTGCTGGCCCTGTGCACTGTTCCCTGCCACGCTCGCCTCCTTCACGACCCTTTGAGCGTCGAACGCCCAGCCTACCCTTGGCCTGGAGCCTGTGAACCCAGCTCCTCTCGCTTTTCTTTGTGGCTTTGCTCTGATGATCTCTCAGAATTTCGCTCTCTAACTGCTTCATCTGAAATTGTTATCCACATTATTGCTCCACTTTGCTTTGATTCTATTTTTAAGCCCCTTTCTGGTCTGCACTTAGTCGTTTGCGTGTGCACGCATGTAACAAATCTGTATGGAGTCGCTAGCTCGCGCAGCTCTTTAAGAAGGATTTAGGGTCACGATGAAGAAATCAGAGCCGGAACATGCCCTAAAGACCCGAGTCCAGAGTGCTGCGATGCAGAAGAGGAGAGAGAAGCAGGGCTGCCTGCTGTGCGTGCTGCGCTCGGGTGGGCAGCAGAACCGTGCGGGCACAACGGGTGGAGGCTGAGCTGAGATGCCACTGAGGACAAGAGCCGGCACCTTGAGCTTGCTGGGAAGTGCTTACGGACAGCAGAACCGGAGGCAACAGGGGCAGAGGGAAGGCCGAGGGCAAATGTTCAGAGGCGTGAGATGGGTGCGGTTCTGCACAAGGGCGCCTACAGGCTGTAGGAGGGGCATCGTGCTCCACTGGCTGCAGGAGGGGCATCGTGCTCTAAGGGAGAAGTGCACCAAGAGTTCAGGTGGCATGAGGTGCGGACAAGGAAGGCCGTGGGCAGTGGGAATCCTGGCAAAGGCTGAGGGGGCGTGTCTTGGTGAGGCTGGCTCCGTCAGGTCACTTCATGATAGAATGCTAATGGGACCAGAAAGGGCGGTGCTTATTAAAATTCTGAAAATGTCCCTATAGGGCGGATGAGTGCATCTGAGGGCCAGGACCCGCACGCCCACCGTGGGAAGGAGAGAAGGAGGGTGTCCCAGGAGGCAGGGCTCCCGCATTGCTCAGAGCTGCGGCAAAACGAGTGAGGTGGGAGGCGGACAGGGCTCCATTTCTGTCTGAGAGAACCTGAGTCGTTTTCTGAGGCACGAAAGAGAAGAAAGGGTGAGTCTAGAAAGAAGATGGGGAGCATGTTTAACATGCCTCCCAATAGCTTCAACTCTTGGAATGCATTCACGACTGCCAGCTGGTGGCTCCTGCCACTGGTGGCACAAGTAGATCGAATCATTTTTGTCAGAATTTTTATCAATAAAATCAATCAATCTCCACCCAATGGGACTATCATTCATGTTGCACCAGTCATTCAAGCTGCCCGGCAGAGGAACATGAACTAAAGCCCCACCGTGGATGTGCTAACATCATCGCAACGCTTCCAGAGGGAGATGGATTAAACATTTCCCGTCTCTCCTCCCTGTGATAAAATATCACATTGCTGTTTTATATTGCGTGTGTAGTTATTTGGTGTCTTATATAAATCTTTCTCTGTGCATAAACTTGTATCATCAGTGTACTGAGTATTTAATAATTTGCTTATTTGCAAGGGTCTCTAGTGAGTATTTAGACTGTTTTGAAATTTAGAGCATTGTGATTTAAGCAGATTCACGTATATTACACCAACTGCACACTCTACCTTGCTGGGATTCAGAGACTTAGTGGAATATAAGACAAAACAGAGATAACTGGAACTTGATCTATGTGAAATAAATGTACAATGTAGTCATTTACTAGCAGTATATTTAATAGTCGCAATCGAGCAATTTCACATCATGCAAGTGATGTAGGGGGTGATCAGTTGCTTGGACGTTCCATTCCATTTTCTCAATCAACATGCCCATCCTCATAACCATCCCTAGCAATTACTGAGCAAATGTACTATTGCACATCAAATGCTACATATTGTCTCAGTGTTCTCGAAGTAGGTGTATAAGTTATTAAGTGTTATATTGAACCCATTTTACAGGTGAGAAATTTGAGGCATAAGATTAAAAGATTTATTCTGGCCCCTGACTTTAAAACCAGGTCTATCTGTATTATTTTGTATCAAAATTAGCATAGTCCTTATAAATGTGAAGAAGCTATGATCGCTAGTAATATACAGCATTTCACTGACAGTATAGCTCTTCCCATACATACGTAAGTATTTAATTCTATCTGTGAGCTAAACTTTCGTAGATTATAGATGAAACTGTGTGTACACCCCACAGTCTTTGTGAATAGTAAATGGATTTTACATAACAGGGCCACAGGGAGTGCCACAGGGTGCTAGCTGGTGTCTCTAGCCATCATCATGAACTAAGGAAAGACAAGATGCATGAGTTGTTCAACTCACACAACCAGCGGTGATGACGGGCATGGCAGCTAGACTGTCTGCAGCATGACTGTCTTTCTGCATAGCTTCCTCCTCATAATCTGCTTCTTAGTAACAAACACTCAGCGCAAACATCAGTGATAAATCCGGAGCTGTATTTTTGTTTGCTTTATTGATAATTGTGACCTTCTAGAGTCATAAAATTATGTTAAGTGTACTGCATATGTTTTTATCTTGCTATGTATTCCAAATTCAACTAAGTAGTGTATATCAACCTGAGTGATTTAAACACACTTCACACTCACATTTAGTAAAAACGCTCATTATGAGTCTCAATGCAATTTATAGTGAAAGTTCACCAAACTCTGAGCTTTGCGAGAAAGGGCAGGCATCTGTCTATAATCATTGTAATTCAGAGTGCAGCATTTTACAGTTGCCATGCATCTGTTAAAGGCCAAAAATTTATTACAGCAAACTAGAAATTATAGACATTCCCTTTGGATAAAGTAATCTCTCAATGATGGAATATATCACAAGGAGAAAATTGTCAGAGAAAGAAAGGGGGTGATCAATGGAGTTCGATGATAGATCTTCGTGCTCGCATTATGCTGAATAGAGTTTGGAAATAAATTTATCATTTGGATTCTTTATTCAGAAAATGTTCGTCATGCTCACTGGATTCCAGTAAGTGTTCTCTGTGGCAGCTCTACCAAAACCCTCAGCTCTCGTACCTCGTAAAGTTTAGGGTGGTCTCCAGCTGGCTTTGCCGCTTCACCTGTTGACAGAAGCCTTAAAATGGGAATAACGTAGTAGGCTCCATGGAGCCTATGGGTAATACCCAAGAGTCAGTGGGTGTGGGGGTAGAGTTAGAAAGTAGTGTGGACGCATAAGTGCCTTCTCTTAGCTACAGTACGTAGCGAAGCTAACTTTATCAGGCTACCTCATAGGTAGTAGTTGGAACAGAATATTTTCACGACCACATTGCTCCTTGACGAACCCATACACTGGCAACAACTGGCCAGAGTTCAAATCCAGACTCTGGCACTGAGGAGCAGTCTGACCATGGACAGCACACTCACCCTCCAGATGGCAGTTGTTTCCTTATAAAATGTGATCACTACTACTGTTACTATTACTATTCCTCCCTCCTTCAGCTAGACTTCTGTTTAGATGGAGTAAATATACTTTACCTGATTCTTCCTCTATCTCTGATAGTTGTTATGCTGTGTGTATACACTGGTAAGCTGTGTCACTTTGGTATTATAACCAAGCTAGTGGCAGGCCCTGTTACTGTTGCCATATCTTCATCTGAGAGGGTGGGAGAGAGCCAGGTGTCACATCCAGGACTGATTCTACCTTCTGGTCTTGATCACTACACTATATTGATGTTTGAAGAAAAAAATATCTTAGAAAAAGTGATATGAACATAACCAAAAGAAATGGCCCTGTCACACCCTGTCTTGGGAGAGTTCTTTAAGCTGAAAGTATGTGAGGGTTAAGAAAACGCTGAGATAGTGTGCTTAGGAAACCACCCTGCAAAAGAGGGGCTGCTGCTAGGTATGAGAGATCCATGTTTGTTGCTGTGATTATGGTCAATTCCCTGGGTAGCCTGAGGTGTGTTATTTGGAGAAATAAGGCACCAACCCCTAAACCCACAAACCTTTACTTGCTTTCTGAAAATGAAAGGGTTTCACTACGTGCACTGATAGTCTGCGATTCCATTTAAAAAAACAATAATACAGCTTGAGATGGATGACAAAAGCCATTTCCTGCCATAGGCTCCACTCTACAGCTCTTGGCCCCTCTGCCAGCAGAGGGGTTGAGGGAGGGGGAGGCAGGATTAAGTGGCTTGAGGTGAGCAACCCTGGAAAAGCTTGAGTGTGGTCCACACACCAACTGCCACAAAAGGATCCTCCAGTAAGGTCTCGAGCTCGGCCAGTGCCCAGCCCTAGGGACACCTCACTTGCTATTTAGTCATGTAGTGGATGCAGTAGCATATTCTCTGGCTGGATCACCAGAACTTATGGTGGAGACGGATCCAAAGAATTAGTCTGTGGAGGAAAAATACTGTCAAAGATGAGATAGCTTTCAGGTATTCCTGCGTAGTACCAGTCCTAGAGA
This sequence comes from Octomys mimax, assembly GCA_002564305.1. Lineage (NCBI taxonomy): Eukaryota > Metazoa > Chordata > Mammalia > Rodentia > Octodontidae > Octomys > Octomys mimax. Next base: position 8,560 of record NDGM010992722.1, on the reverse strand, counting down.
TGAGTGGAGTTAGCAATAGAAGACTGGAGGCATAAGTTCAGTTTCTAAATGAGGCTGCTTAGAGAGTGAAAAAAGGAACCCTGAACATCCCTGGAGAAGACACTAATGAGCAAGCAACTCCTGTCCCCAAGAGTTGATCACTCCTCTGTACTCCTCTTGGGGCGAAGTCAGGATTTGAACTCAGCCCAACCGGCACCAGAATATACATTTATAACTTGAGTTGAATGTATGAGCAAAGCAAATAGTTCCAGGCCCATTAAAACTGTAAGTCAGTGCTGATTCAGTTGGGATTATTTTCTTCATTGATACCTTAGATTCAAATGATGAACCTATAATCTGGTAACCATTGGCCAGAGTTCAAATCCCGACTCTGGCACTGAGCAGCGGTCTGGCCATGGACAGCACACTGACCCTTCAGATGGCCGTTGTTTCTTTATAAAACGCGATCACTACTACTGGTACTATTACTATTCCTCCCTCTCTCTGCTGGACTTCTGTTTTGGGAAAGATGGAGTCAACGTACTTTACCTGATTCTTCCTGCTACAGACAACTAAAAAACATAGAAATAATATGTAAAGCAAACATAAGAAAGCTCCTAAACTTAGAAGGAAAAGGCAGATTGCCTAGGTGCGTTGGCTAATAGAGAACACAATGGTGAACTCCCTGGCTTTTATTTTTGCTTCCTGTATCCAAGCTGTAAATTGATGAAGCTCAGAGGTTTGAAATACCAGCAAGTAAGGAGACAAAAAGCCAACAAAAGCTTTGTTTTCAGATAAAAGATGAGCTCAGGGAGTAGTCAACAAGACAGAAGGCTTTTAGATCTCACTGGTGCAAGGCAACAAAATGCCACAGATCAGCAGCAGCCCCTGTGCTTGCCTCTGACAGGAACAGCCATGTAGAGTCCAGACTTTGACTTTGCAGAGGATGAAATGAGATGCCCCTGCTGGGACAGTGTGACAGAAGGCCACACAAGGAGCTGGGACTTTCCCTGTAGCAAGCCCCCTTCTCTTGCATGGGGTGGTGGCACAGTGTTCTACCCACAGAAGCTGGTCTACAGCCCAATTGGGAATCACAAGGCACCTTTCTCCTCCCTTTCTTGGATAAAGGAGTGTTGTGACATATGTTTAGGTGCCCTCTACTGCCAAAGCCTCATGTGGTCAAAGGTGGGAACTCTTCTCCCTAACCCTAACCCTAACTCTAACCGTGACCCTAAATTGGATTTAGAGTGTGAGTGCTACCACCTAAGTGTGGGTAGCCTGGATAAGCTCCGAAGGACAGAGAGCATCGTGGCTGACCCTGGCTGCTTCGTCACCTTCTGCCGATGGTGAGCTATTTCTCTTCTCAGTGCCTGTCTGCCGTGACATCTTGCCTTGCAGCCATCTTGCCTTGCAGGAGGGGGAATTCTACAAATCGTGAGCTAATAAGACACCCCTCCCTTGCACTTGTGTGGGCCGGGCATTTTCTCTCAGCAACAAGAAAAGTAACGAAGACATGCAGTGCTGAAGAAGGCTCACCACAGAGAGGAGTTTCACCATTGCCCCCTGTTAGAAGATCCCCACCCCGCAGCACACTGCCGTATCTCAAAAGGCCCTGCATGGAAAGACGGAACTCCCCTCTTGTCTCAAACCATGGTAGAGGATGAGAAGGGATCTTAAACTTCTTTTCTATCCAGCAGTAAAGATGGGTTTATTCCCAGTATCCTTATCTAAGCAATGTACCAAAAAAAATGTCTGGGATGGAAAAAAATTTAATTATGATTCATATTTAATAAAATACTATAAAAATATTCATGTCTTCATGAAAAGATGCTTGCTACACCAAGAGCTCAGAAAATCTGAAAACTGAACAAAGGCAACAGATGTGTGAGAATTATTGGGCAACAATTACAATTGCAGCTATAATAAAATGCTTTGCAGACCATTATGAATACACTGGAAATAATTTTTTTTTTTGTATTTAAGACAGGGTGTGCAGGGTCTCACTACATAGATCAGACTCCTAGTGATTCTCCTGTTTTCAGCCTCCCAAACGCTGGGATTACAGGCACGCACCACCATACGCAGTCTCAGTTGCCATCTCAGCATGCCCCAGGGGTGGGGCCAGCATGACCAGAGCACCCCAGCCATTGTACTCTACCTAAGCAGGCACTTTTGTCCACTGAGCTATCAGGCTGGCCCTTGAAATAAATTTTAAAAATAGAAACTCCCAGGGAAAAAAATAGAAACCCTGAGCAAATAAATAGAATTCTTAAAAGAGCCAAATATAAAAATTGAAACTTAAAAATACCATAAAGAAAATTTTTTAAAAACTCAATCCAGCAGTAAGAAAGGTTCTAATATCCATACTATCAAAGTGTTAAAAAGGAAGAGAAAAGAAAAAGAGTTAAATGAGAAAATACTTGAACAAATTATGACCAAAATATCGCTGAATTTGGCAAGAGACATAAACCTACAAATTCAGTGAAGGACATAAAACCAGAATATGAGAAACCCAAGCAATCCCCTGCCAGGACTTCTCAAAATTAAATTTTTGGAAATTAAAAACAAGGAGAGAATTTTGAAAGCAGCCAGAGAAAAATGTCTCCTTACATATTGACAGGGAAGCTTCAAATGATGGGATTTCAAGGACTAAAGAGAAAACTTCTTAGTCATAACCCTGTGCCCTTCTGGATACACTCCAGGACACCAAAGGAAGCCAACATACCCTCACATGAGGAAAACTGAGAAAATTTTTCAGTTTTTATAATAGCTAACTCTCAGAGAGAGAGAGAGACAGAGAGAGAGAGAGAGAGAGCAAGAAAGAGCATGTGCGAGAGAGAAAGAGAAATGGAGGGATGGAAGAGGAGAAAGATAGAGACAGAACACTCTACTGGTGTCACCATTTTAACAGTTTGAAGCATAGAAATTTGTATCTTTTGGGCTGGTGAGATAGCTCAGAAGACTAAAACGCCTGTTTAGACAAGCTCAGGCAAGCACAGGGACCAAGGTTCAAGCCCACATACCACATGCCACTCCAGGCCCACCTCTAGGGTGAGCTGGGCTGGGCAGGGTGCAGGAGGGGTGGCACACACCTGTAATCCCAGCACTGGGGTGGCTGAAACAGGAGGATCACCAGAAGTCCAAGCTGCATAGTGAGACCCTGTAACAACCAAATACATTTTTTTAAAAAGAAAGAAAGAAAGAAGTTTGTATCTTAATAAGTCTCTTTGCTCTTTATTTACAACTCAATTTTCTTCACTATTTCTACTATACACATATAGAACCACATCAGTGTTAAAACTTTCACTCTGATCCTAAATAGGAATGTGGAAAACTAAAAAGGTAGAGAAAAGCCAAGTGTATTTACCGCCAGTTCCATTGCCAGTGTTTTTGTTTTCATTCCTTGCACCCTACAGTACTCTTTTTGTTCAGAAACCTCAGTGTAAGCCCTATTGCACATAGCAAAAGTGATTGTAAATGACTCATTGACTTAAGTGTGAAAAATAAAAGTTTGAAGACAAAAAGCAAGTTGAGGTCTAGGGCTGACCTAAGTAGGTATTAAATTTATCACAAAAACATGGAACAAAAATGATAAATTAGACTTTGTTAATATTCAAGGCTTATGTCTGCAATATATCCTGTTAATATTCTTTGTCCTGTTAATATTAATAGAGAAGTTCCATGGTAAGAGAAAATGTTTATAAAACCCAAGTCATCATAGAACTAGTGGGTTAAATTGGTATAAAGAAATTTCAAATCTCAGTGGCTAAAAATCAAATAATTCAATTAGAAAATAAGTAAAGTACTGGAGAAAATATTTTATCAAAGAAGATATAGAGATAGCAATTAGATGCATAAGAAAGGTCAGTATGTTCAACCACTAAGGAATATAAATTAAATCCTAAACATAGTTACTAGATACCTATCAACACAGATAAAACTGAAAAAAAAAAAAAGTTACAACATCAAATTCAATAGAATGAAGTAGAACTAAATTTCTATCACATTCCTGGTGGGCATAAAAATGTACAATTACTGAACAAAAGTTTGGCAGTTTCTTTTTTTAAAAAAAGATAAACATGCAAATAAGATGTCATCCAACAACTGCAAGATTGGACTTTGATTGCAGGGAAATGAAAATGTAGTACACACACACACTCCCATGCACACCTCCAGCTATCATCTGGAATCCCAAGATCCACAAACTGGAGAGAACCCAGACATCTTTCTAGGGCAGAGGTTGAGGAGCCTGTGTCCACATCACTCACATTGTGAAAGAGACACACAGCAACTTATCTGATGATGCAGGGTAAAAACTGCTAGTACCAAATAATTAAACATTGTGATTCCATTTAGGTTGTATTCTTAAGAAACAACAAAATGGTGAACAGGTTAGTATTCATGTTTTCCAGTTGTTTCGAAGAAGTTGAAGAGATAAACGATAGTAAGGTTGTAAGAGTGCAACAAATAGGACATTATGGCAAGAGGATGTTCTACATCTGCTGTATCTGTGTTGTAATATTTGCAGGATTACGTCCTTGAAGAAAATAATAAAGATCATATAGATGTCTTAGAATTAATCTTTACAACAGCATGTGTACAGCTATCAAAAAAGAACAAGTTTAAGGAAAATGATTCACCCAAATGTATGATTACAATAAATAGCAATTATTCATGTAAATCTCAGAACTAATATAGCTCAAAAATAGAAGCTACTTGTACTCTGATTTATTTTAATGAATCAAAATGGCAACAAATGAAAAACTAAGTGTCCAGAACTATTTTCTAAAATTAATGATTCAGACTGGGCGTGGTGGCGCATCCCTATAATCCCAGCTCTTGGGAGGCTGAAAACAGGGGAATCACTATGAATCAAATAGGTCTAGTGAGACCCTGTAATAAAAATACAAAAAATAACTCAATAAATAAAATGAATGATTATCCAACAATTCTTCTGTGAAACAAGAAGGCTATGTCACAGGAAGCACCAGCACATGATGCTCAGAGAACAGGAGAAACATGGATCCCACTGACTCTTGCCATCTTGCACCATTTCATTGGTCAAACACCAACTGAGCAGACGTTTTATGCCAAGGTGACTATCGTGACATCCCATGAGACGCAGCCTTGCTGGGGAGGAACTTTGCCCTGTATCAGAGTGTGTGTGCAAGTGTGTGCTGGGATGCGAATGTATACTGTCACCTTTTGGCACCAGCGGTGAAGGCGAGAGGCCCAAACACCTGCCCTAGGGAGGCTTTCTAGCAACTGTGCTCACAGATAAATGAGGGAAATACAAAAGCACAGGATAGTAACAGACACAGGGGGTGAGAGATTAATTCTGGTGTTGGAAGCTGAGTTGGAACGTATGAGTTCCAGGAGATTTCATCAAAAACAGACCTTACAGGCTATGCAGATGTCACCAACCAGCCGACAGAGGGGTGGACTTCGTGAGTAGAAAAGGAAGAAAAGGAATTGAGTGCAAAGCCAGAATTAGATGAAAGTCTGCATAGAGTCAGAACAGGCGACCGAAGTCCAAAAGCCAGGACATCTCATCAGGAAAGTGAAAAAAGACAGGAAAGCAGAGTAACAAACTGAAAGCGGGAGTGCCTTGAAGGTCAGCTCAGGAGCAAGCGTTTGAAATTGATTTAGAAGGCAATGTAGACGCAATGGAGCAGGTGTGGCTGGAATTGAGCAGCCGCTATCAAAAAAGCTATCAAAGTGTTCGGGCATGATTTGTTCTTAATAAACCTGTGGTTCTCTCAACCTGCTTCTGTCGTTCTTGGAACGGTCATAGGTTTTGCTGTGTGGTAATTTTCCACTAGGTCCCTAATTACCGCGGTCCTGCAGGACGTAGCCCCTTAGCCACCTGACAGAGACATGAGCTCCTTTCCTGAGCCTGTGCGTGACCTTTGCCTCCATTTCTATTCTTGTATTGAAGGCGTCTTTTGCAAATCGTAAGAAAAAACTACTTTACAAGCTGGCATTTATGATAGGTTCATGTTAGATACATTTCTCATCTTTCCTTTGGGGTTAGGGGGTTTTCCTTTGTATTTATTTCATACAGTGTGATGTGCTGTGTAGCTGTCTTTCAGCAAAGCTTCCTGAAATTTTGAGGTCTTTGCCCTGTATTGTTAATTAAGTACTTACTTTAAATTCTAATGGCCACATTTGTTTGTCGGTTTATAGTCCACAGACAGTTTTCAAGTTCCTCCTACAAGCTGAAGTTGGTGTCACAAGCATAATGCCACCAAATAGAGAGAATATGGCTTCGTTCCAAAAGGTCTAGGAGTATGGAGAGGGCAGGGAGTTTGCTATTACTTTTGTCAGTACAGGCCACAGTGCAAAATATGTGTGGGCACAGGCCTGGGCTCCTGTTTCAGAATAGGACATTTAGGGAAGCTTTAGCGGAGGTGAAATCCTAGCAGTGCCAGGCAGGGGACAGGCATTCTGAGTGGCCTCAGGGTGCTGCAGAAAAGGGTAAAGCCCCAAGGAATCTTGGCCATTCCGAAATGCACAGAAAGGATCCAACTGATATGACGAACTTGATGTAAGGCAGGAAGGGATGGGAACAGGCACCGTGGGAAGCCAAGGGCAAGGTCCTCAGGAAAACCACCCTGCGCTCTGAGGGGCTTGGGCTTTACCTAAATGCAAAGGAGGAGCCCTTGAGAGGTTTGGTCAAAGGATTCTGAGACAGGGAGTAAGGGGCTAAGGCAGGTACTCCAATGTGTCTCATCCTCTAGTCGCTCTGCATTCCTCGTGCATTTGTTGCCAGCAGCCAGATCCATATCTTCCAGAGTTCAAGACCTCAGGCTCTGTGTCCCAGTACCAGGTGCTTTGCTTCCTTCTTTTTTCTTTCCCTTTTTTTCTTTTTTTCCCCATCAAACCTCGTCTTCCTTCACAGTGAGAGGCCTCTGGGCTCCTGCTGATTGTAGAGGCTTGGAGATTCTGAACTGCTGATTGATTTGATTTCATCCCACTGTAGTGCATGTAATTTTATACTTCCAAGTAAAAGAAATTTTCTGAAAATTCTTCAATCCCTCCAAATTGCTTAGCTTTATATATTTATTCCCAGCTTCATTGAACTTTAAATAACCCAGTTTGGGAGAAAATGCTTGGCATGTGAAGTTCAGGTCATCAAGATTCAATAGTTACTCTGATGAGCTCTCTTGGGTTATAGAAGCTATCCAATGGGGGGGAATTAAAGCGGGAATATGTTATCAGACAGGAAAAGATAGTATTCTTTTTTTAATGCCTACAAAGCATTCTACAAAGAAAGAAGGCATTAATTCTCCTGGATATTAAAATGCTTAAGAGTAAAATGGAACAATGCCCTTAGCAAATGGTCCTTTTATTGATTAGTGTCTCTAGGTCTTTTTTTTTTTTGTGCTGAAAATCGAACTCAGGACCTTGTACTTGCCAGGTAGGCACTATGCTGCTGAGCTTTGTCCCTGGCCCTTCACTGATCAATAGTCTAGCTATTTAGAGGAAATAATATCTTTAATTAAACATTTAACTATGGTCAAAACAGAATGAAGAATAATTTGATATAACATGTTTTCAAATTATATCATTGTTAATAGTTTCTTCATGACACACACACACATAAATACATGTTTATATAAAATGTAGCATATTCTATGTATCTGCAAAACTGACATATTTCTCTCCAGAAATAAAAGTAGGAACACTTCAGTACATTTTTACAATGAATTCTGTTACTTTAAATTCTGATTTACAGAAAAATCACAAGTGTGCTACATAGTGCTCCTATACAATCCATATTGGTTTTCCCATAAGTAAAACCTTAATTTTACTATAGCACATTGTCCTAGTTAATGAAACAGTATTGTTTTATTAGTTATTATCAATATACTAAGTTCCATGCTTCATCCATATTGACTTAGAGTGGAATGTCTCCAGCTCTTATCAGTGGTACATAGATAATTACAGACTCCTACTAGCTTTCGTTAATGTAGATGTTCCAGGCCGGGGAGGATGCACATCATAGTAGACTCTTATTTTATCAAAACGATGTAACCAGCAAGAAAATGGTGTTGATGTAAATTTCACTTGTTACTTTCTAAGCAGAAGTCATATGTGAAGAGGATCCTCTCACATCAGTAACTAAACAATTGCAGTAGTATATCCAGTCTATACCTTGTTCTTACATTGTGTAGATTGGGTCTTATGAGTCATATTAAGAATTTTATATTTTTTTCTAAATGAGATTTAAAAGCAAAACATGTGGGGAAGGGCAGGATGCTCAATTTTATGAGCTCTATCTGGCTATTATATTTAGAATAAACTAATAGAAACAAGGCAGCATGGGTGAGACCCTCTCCCACCCTGTGAGGATACCCCAACACCCTGCAGCACACTGCCTGACCTGGCCAGCCAAGTGAGAATTGCTCCCGCATTCTGGGGACCCCCAGAGCCAGTCCCAGCCCAGGCCTGGTGAGGGTGTGGGAGAGCTTCCGGCTACCTTGCACCTGTGGGACCTGCCAGTCCAAGCCCAGGCACAGCGTAGGTGACACCCTCTTCCACTTCCTTAGGACTTGCCCCACAACTCCACAGAGCCCCC